>CM036538.1:6471423-6571423 GCA_020745685.1 Tautogolabrus adspersus | reverse complement strand
GCAGTGAAGCCCCACCCACTGATCTGTGATAGGTCTGTAGCTTCAGTGGTTGAAAACATGAGGAACTAGCAATGTAGTTTTACCCTGCTAACAACAGCCTCCGCGAGTGACGCAATATGACGATTTTTGCGTCTATTGCGGAGGCATCTCAGAAAAGAAAATACAGATTTTTCCCGTCTCAGGGGGAAATGAGGGCTGGATGCAAGACCATTCAATAAAAACACAAGTTTACTACTGATACAAAGCTTAATGCAAATGGGTGAAGTATCCCTTTAATCTTCATGTCGACACTTTTTAATCCCAGCTCATCACAGACCCACTCTTTACAAACTGACAGATGTTTACAATCTGTTTAAATGTCTTTTTAATGTCCGTCTTTTCTCCGGTATTAAACTCCGCTCATGTTGATAAGTTTCATTGAAGTCTGATCCGCTGCAGCGTCCAATCAATGAGTGATATTCGATAAGGGGGCGTGTCTGTCAGTAAAAAGACTTTGGTAAAGCCAGCTCTCGTGTCTCCTCGGCCATCGCTCCTCGGATCTCCCTCCTCTCTCCTCGATCCTCTCTCCTCCTTTCAGTGTAAGAGCTTTGGGACGATCCTTAACATGGCGGGTCTAAAACTACTTCCGGTTCGGCCGAGGAGCGAGGACCGAGGAGATAGCAAATAAGAGAACTGAGAAGTACCCAGTGTTTCTTGTCTTGTCTTACTTCCTCCCTTTGTCTGTTTTCCCTCCATTTTGATTGCCCTCATTGTCTTCACCTGTGACACCTTTGTCTGTTTACCCCAGTGTGTATTTAGTCTTGGGGTGCATTCGGATTGTCCCTCCTATCTACTTTCACTATCCACTTTACCTTAACCCCGTGAAAACGTCATGGGGTTAAGGAAAGGTGTTAGGAGAATTCATAAAGGACTTAGGGAAAGGCGATCACGTTGTTTTGACAATCCGACCACATTTCCACTAGGCGACGTAATAATGCGACGGCGGCGGAGGTTAGTGACGTGGGTCTGCCGTGGTGAAACTACAATCTTACGAAAATGGACTACTAAAAGCGCATCTAAAAATCTTTCCCCTGTGCCTTCTTACTGGTGAAATAATCCTAATAACCACGAGGTTGGAATTAAAATAAAAGGAATAAAGGCTGCCAGGATACTTCACTTTGATCGTTTTACAACATCAGCATCAATTTCATAGTTCACCTCTGGGTTTAAGATAGTTGAAAGGCATATTATTGCACCTTGGTAACTTACATGATCTGCGTCCCTTTTCTTTTTTTATTAACAATGTTTTATATTCCAATTTCTCGTGTGAATCAACATTAACAGCAAAGCATCTCCACTGAACATTATTCACCTTCTTCACCCACACATAATATAAATAAAGAAATAAAATAAATACAAAGGCAGTAACAAATTATAAGTCAAATCAATATATAAACCAAATGCAGATTGTCTCCACATTTCTCCTCTAACAGATCGTTAGTTTTCGTCAACGGTCGGATGCGCGAGTCGCTTTAAAAGTTGCGGCCGCAAGGAATTGTGGGGCGGCATTATCTCATCTCCTTTCATAAAGGATGGTCCAGTGGTTCCTATGCTAAAGGAGGTTATAAAGGAAGCATTGACCCACCTTTCCTTAGCTTTTAGAGAATTCGAACAGCTCTTATCATGGCCGCCACTTAAATACTTCCGGGGTTAAGGAAAAAAGGAGAGTGAAAGGAGATAGGAGGGACAATTCGAACGCACCCTTGGTGTTTCTTCTCTTCAGTGTCAGTTAATTTGTCTAACCTGCCTGTGAACATGTGTTACGACTTCATGACAGTGTGACCTGTGGTATGTATTTATTCCCTGGTGGCTCCTTGTTGTTACTTTTGGATTTGAAGTTGGACTTTAAAGAGGTAAGCCTGATTTTGCCTTTTGGTCTTTTTGTTAATTATACATTTTTTGGTTTTTCTGCATGTGGGTCCTCCTCTTGTGTTTGTCCACAATGTGACAATAACATTATCTGTGTCATTCAGGGAAATGAATCTCATGGCAAACTAGGCAGCAGATAAGCAACAACACTGTTTGTATGCTTGTAAAAATGTTCCAATGACTAAAGTGCATGGATGAACAGGTGGAGAGAATCCTTTTCATATTCCTGTAACTGCTTTGATTCAGAGGACAGTCTGTGTACAAAGTGAGTCGGAAAGGAGGATGTAAAGCTCAGTGTTTTGGAAGGAAGCTCTATGATCGTCTCAGCGTTTGTACTAAGACAACACTAACATACAGTGCATAAGGCTCAAGGTGTTGAGTCGCTTCATCTGTTGGAGCATAATGAAACTAAAGCTTCTGCTAATGGGGCATTAGACTTGTCTAAACAACCCTGCTGAGACTCATAACCCTCCACAGTGCAAGGCTGTCAAATAGAGTGCTGCTGTGTGGTACTGTAACATCTACAGCTAATGCTAATTTATTATAAATGTCACAATTTAATTTTTCAATCCCTGGAAAGCTGCTTGGCAGTCTTTGTTTTCTTGAGTTCTTTAAAAAAACATGTATGAATAAACTTTCATTATATTGGGCTTCCTTTGATGCTGATTTGAAGGCCATTAGACACTCATACTCCTCATGCTTCCTTCAACTATTATTCTCTTTCTGTGTTCATTTAGTTTAAGATATGGAAATATAAAATCCAAACACACGTAGATTGAGCAACTTTAGAACTATATAGGTTTAATTACTTTACGTATTTGCAGAAAAAGGCACTGCAGAAATTCAAAATAAGAGCCTTTTTTTTTTAAGATTTATTTTTGGGCTTTTTGGGCCGCCATTGGAGAGACAGGACATTGGCCAGAGACAGAAACCAGGGAGAGAGAGGGTGGGGAACGACATGCGGGAAAGGAGCCACAGGTCGGATTCGAACCTGGCAGCCTGCCCGGAAGACCACAGCCTCCACACACAGGGCGGGCGCACCAACCAGCGCCCCTAGAAAAATTAGAGCCTTTTGATTGGACACTGATATGGAATCTGACAGTGATGGAGAGAGAGGCATGTTATCAGCCAGGTTTTATGGACTGCAGAAAAAATCTGACTCTTGTCACACTGGACTAATTTCTATGCTCAGACACCTGATAGAAACATAATTACAAAAAACTACAAGCGGTTACTCTTAACTGTGGTCAGCGAGGGACCCCCATCAGATGACCTGTGAAGTGACTGGATGATGTCTGAGTTTCAATAACAGTCCAATATTGTTCCAATATTCTGGCCTGAATCTGTCTTCTGTGCTGTAATGAAATATACCTTTGACAGGATCAGCTGCGGGGTCAAATGATATTGGGGAATCAAATCCAATAAAAGTTCTGAATTCCACCTGAAACCCACTAACCACTAAAGTAAAATACATTTAGGTCAACTTCAAAAGAGCAGACAAACTCTAGCTGTGGTTCCACATATACTTTTTACCCTCATAGACTGCACATGAGAAGTGGACACACGGTCCCATTGGTTGCTTGAGTTCAGCATGCTTCATTTTTTGTTGCCAGATAAACACTCAGAGATGTTTTTGCTCATATTTCTCAAGCTAATTGACTTTTTGAGTTGGACATTCATGAGAACAAATAAGTCTCACAGAAATATGTGAAACTCCTCGCGATGGACTGAAAATCTGATATACTGGCCATTTTCCCAGTGGAATGATTGAAACCAGGACCGATATAATATTTATATAAATAAACAAACTGGTTGCTTATGACAGGCCCACTAAGCAGGGGCAAGGCTGGTGAGTTCATTTATATATGGACCGTTGGCTGGCCCAGCCATATCTCCTGCAAGGCCATCAAGAGTCGTTAAATGATGAGTCTAAGATTTCTTTATAAAGATGAACTAATAGTGGTAGGTTAAATCTTTAGCTTTTCAATGCTAAAACTTTAGTCAGGGGAAGTAGTAAATAATACTAATCCCACAATGTAAAAGTTCTCCATTACAAGTAAAAGTCTTTAATGTAAACCTTACTTGAGTAAAAGTACATTGATATTTTTTATTAATATCAAGTTGAGGTACTTTAAATGTTGATATGCACCAGGACAAAATCAGGTTGGCAGCTTGCCCAGACCCCATCCTGTGTTTCAAACAATGACATGAGATTGATTTATCAAATGTTTGCGACTAAACTACTGCTGTAAATTAATTTTACTGAATAGGAATCTCCTTTTCTTTTTTTGATTTTAAAATGGCTTTAAACACTTAACTGTTAACTTAAGACCACATAAGCAAACAGTAAAAAAAAAAAAAAAAAAAAAAAAAAAAAACAAGAAATACAAATAATATCAGACCACAGAGGAAACCTTCCTGGGAACTGTAGAACTGTAGCCTTCTCAACCAAACAAATATCCATCTCCCCTTAATGCTAGTCTACTGCATCTTCAACCCTTTTGTCATGGCTGTGGCAATCTGGAAGGCACTTTTTGGGGGGAGTGTCATTCATACAAATAGGGGACGCTTGAAGGCTTGTCACCTTGGCTGAGGACAGTGTTTAGGGTTACTGATAGCCATAATCATACCTATCCACACAAACCCCCCTCTGTCTGGGCTCGCTTCAGGCAAGGGCACAGATTACTACAAAAAACAATTTCAAGGGACCGGAGCGTACTGCGTCCATTGGAGTCAGAGCGGATATGAGAGGCAGGTTCTTTTTTCTTCCTGATATTTATCTGGCCGAGCAGGAGAGGAGATGTCACCCAGAGAGGTCTCCCAGGTCGGTGGCCTGGTATTAAACTGATATAAATGCATGCGCCCAAGGGAGATAACACCACAGATCACAGATCTGCTCCAAGAACAATCTGACGGTACCCAAATGCATACTGTATGGAAGGGTTGGCAGGGTGGGATTTGGTCATTTTAAAACACATCACTTTATTGGGGATGTAGCAAAGAATAAACCCAAAGAAACTCAGTTTGGTCTGGGTTATGCGCTCTTAGCTGCCATAGTTCAGCAAAAATGGCAGACACCAGCATTAGTGAGTGGGAAGGGAGAACAGAGAGACCATATTGAAATTGTGGATGCTCAAGCAGCTCTGAGGTTGTAGCTGTCTTATGAAAATTGTCTTCTCTACAATATCAGCTCTAAAAACACAATGGTTTGAAGTGGTGAGATCAGCAGCTTTCCGCTGTGTGTTTCTGTGGCATCCAGGGGCTTTTCTATCCCATTGAGAAGATCAGTGTTTTTTCAGCGACTGCCCTGATCCAACCCCCCAGAAACGAAGGCAATCCATGAGGATTTTTGTACAAATTTTACTGAAATAGTGCCATTTCTTTCTCACTCGGCTAGTCGGACACTGCCATCTTGTTTTGGTCTGTTGACCAATCAGAGGCTGTATATGCAATCAGCTGACATGTAAGGGCCATTGAGAAATAAGGGTAGTCTGAGACAGACGTCACAGCCTGCTCTCAGCACAGAAATAAGAAAGACAGAACTGCTTTGCATGGATTCATCCTATTCAGCTTATTCTAGTATTGGCAGATCTGTGCTCTTTTACAAAACAGCTCTAAATACTGTGTAGATCCTTCTTTGAATTGAATAAATACTTTTACACACTCCCTGACCTTTCAGAGGGCCATATCACACTCCCTGGATGGTCAGGGAGAAAAAACATTTGATGTTATATTGTGAGTATGACTTGATTTGTTTAAAAGGTCAAGCTCATGCAATTGTTCTCTTTTATAAAAGGGACTTTTAGGTAACCCATCTCATCTCCCGTTTCAATGTCCTATCATTGTTTAAGAAAATACATTTTTTCCCAAGTCGTCAATTCTCGATTTTTAAAAGATATCGCAATAAATATCGTACCATGGACTTGTTATCACGATATTATCGCATCGTGAGGTTTTGATTATTGTTACATCCCTACTGTTCATTGCGCTCAGTCAGACTGTGACATTCATTCCATCTAAGGCCTCTTGTGTGGATAAAATGTAAGCCTCAGCTGCCTATCACTTTTCATCAGAAAGTTGTCCACACTTATTGAACTTTAAAAAAAAAGAAATTCAAAGACTTGTTTGACGTGACTGTTTTACAGTGTACCTTAGCCTAGGCTGTGTGTGAAGTAGATTACCCTTCAGTGGCCGCCTGTAAGTCTGGACAAACTGCAGTCCCAGCCTGGCTGGCACTTACACAGAGAGGAAGTGTGTCAGCAACAAGGTGAAAAAGTAGCAATTACATAAAAGAGAGCGAGTCAGAGCCGGGCTCTCCTTGCTTCTCCTATTCTCTGCCGCCTCCTTTGGGTTAAACCAGCGAGATCAATCCACAGCTGTGAAGTGTTGAGGGCACCTTGAAAATGCTGCTATTTATTTGTTTGAAATGTACCTTTCCTTTCTAGTCCTCTTAAGGCCACCTGGGAATCTGCCATTGATTTCCACTTCAATAACTTCACCTCTGACCCCCGAAAAGGACGTGACGTCCCTTAGCTGGCTTCTTAAAGCCAGATGTTGTGAGAGAAATCTCCAAGCCTCTATTCCATGGTCTCATTCATTAACATGATTTAAAGTAAAGAGGTTTTTTCTCTCAGGTTAATTGCAGTCCCCAAAACAAAAGAGCAATGAAAAGTCGCACAATCACAGCTGTTGTTTTTTTTTGCACAAGCTCAAAAGGCCATCAGCCTCTATTTCAAGTGTGAACTTTAAATCACAGAAATAACAAACTAGAACATTCACATGCATCTTGTAGACAGAGATAATCCTAAAGCAACCTCATGTCTTTTCTCACTGTCTCCAGTCTCATTTTGAAACACACAGGCCATGTATGAGTGTAATATGAGGGGACTTTTGCTGTTTGCAGATGGACTCCCTGTTAGTAATGAAGTCTGGACCACCTGAAGGGATATTATCAACCAACAAAGTCCGGATTCATCCAGTAAACAGATCATATGCAACTCGAGATTACAGAGATTGTGCGATTATAGCACATCAATCAATGTTGTTCTTATTATGCATGAAAAGCTTCAACTCTGCAGCTGTGGGATCACACAATTTAACTAGTAACATTACTTTGCACAAGTTATTGTGTTATCTTTAGGGAACTTTGACAGCAGGTTTGCATAATAATACAGAGATGATTTCATTTGTATCCCGTTATCCTTTTTGCACTAAGTTCCCAAAGTGCCTTACAGTCAGACACAGACCCAGGAAAAAAGAGGGCAGAACAAATGAAAATGTTTTTCTCTTCCCAAATATCATTTTGTTTTCCGCTCCTTTATGTTTCTACAAGCTGTTTTTTCAAGTTACAAAATATTGGTTTACACCTCCAATTGAAGCAGGAAATCTAGTCAGACCTGATCCAAAATATCCACATATACAAAAAAAGCAATTCTTGTTCAGATGTGTTACATATACATCTAGATCGGGATGCGATTTTCTAAATTGAATGCGTTAATTTTTTTATCACATGCTAATTTTGCCTCTCCCCGTAGTTACAGTGATGAAAAAGAGCGACACCTCTGAAACTTTGAATGGCTCATTTCACTTTTAAAAAGTTCTGAGCGTTCTATAGCGTTTTTCATCTGTCAAAAGTTGAGAATGGTACCAAAGTAACTGATCTGTACCGTCCCACTTTTCGGTATACCCTATACTGTTGGGGTATCAAGCATACCGATCCGACCCTAAAGGCTAGAGCTAGACACACTGCAGTCCGTTGATTGGCGGAAAGAATCTTCACTTACTATGTGACAGTGGTAAAGGACAAACACAAAACGCACAATGTTTAAATATCCCGTGGATTTTGAGAGAGTAATTTCAAGGCTGTTTTTTTTTGTTTTGTTATTATTGTCAGCGTGTAGCGCCCCCGATGGACAACCTCAGAGATGCAGACCTTCCTAGGAATCATTGGGTTTTGTTTACTGTGTCACATTCTTTTTCTTTGTTGAATCAATTGGCTGTCTACATTATGTCCCGCCACTGTGATAATGTGCTTTGTAAGGGTATGGTTGGCTGCGGATACGCACGCAAATCAGGATTTACTGCACCAATCCGTACCAAACTTGACCGCTTGTTGGAAATGGAGCTCTTGTGTGTACCCCGAACCTCCATGTGATCTGAGTAGGTGTTCTCGTGAGCAGGTAATACTGTAAATAAAAAGAGACCTGCACTCGATCCCAATCAAGTTGAAAGACTTTCTTATTTCTTGCGAGTAATATTAAAAAAATAACTCCCTTTTGGATTTTCATTGTTGATTTAATGCTCAACCAATGTCTGAACATTACCGTGTCATGTTCTACATTTGGTCTAAGTTTTTTTTTATTGGAAAAGTGACAGTCCTAGTCCCTGATAAAAAACAGTGTATTCTGAATAGATCATTAGAATACACATGGGTCCATGTTGAAGAACTACTTTCATCTTTAATCATCTTGATGATGTATCGTATGGGAGACATAACATGTGAGTGTTATGCTGATATAACGCATATAGCCTTTATTTTTCCTTTGTGATGAACAGGCTTTAATGTGGCAGATGGATGCAACCCAGGTATCATAACAACCAACTGTAACTGTGCCATGCCTCCCTGCTGTCTGTCCTTATACCTAAAAACCTGATAAGTGACCCAAAAAAGATGAATGCACATGTCTATACAGCATCTACTTAACTCCAAAAAACACAGACGGCACCTTTATAACAGCAGATGATCATTAGTAGTTGCTCTAGAGTATTTTGGAACTAAGTAAAGCTTGTGAAGGGGTAGTGTTTGTGTTGAAATAAGAGTGAACATTAAAACATCAATACAGACACAATATCCAGACATCTCAAGTACAACATTATTGGACTAAGGGTTTGGATGCTCCATCATCAAAAATGAAGTGCAGGGAGCTTTAGGATTGTTTTATTGATAGTCGAACATTGAAGGTCATTTAGAAGACTTCTCGGCTCCATGAAAGATCAAAATGATGGCTCCATTACTTAGAAATTGATAAGCAGGGAGTGTTTATTATTAGTTTGGTCTGACAACCTCGTATGTTGACTGTGTGTGTCTGTGGACGTGTCAGTCTGTGTTATTAGGAAAATGGAGGTACTATACTGTGTACTCTTCATGTAACAAAATAAATGACAATAGACATGATGAAGAAAGAAAATATTATTTTTTCAACATACGTATAGCTAAATGTAATTATGCTAACTGGCTAAATGGAGGCCGTGACAACAGCACGTTAGCATTGCCTTTGATAGCATTAGAGCATGGTTACACTTTTTTTTGACACAGAGCCTCACAGGGCTGCTAGCATTGCTGCAGACACTGAGTTTTGTCACACAATAAAACAAAATACAGCTATAACATTGTGGCTACACTTCTACTGTACATATTTACCACCTAGGCTAAAATGAAACCTGCAGATCTTGAAACTCTAGCAGCCGGGACTGAATACAGCCGTCAATAGAACAATAGCCGATTTGACCGCCGTCCAGCAGGTCAGCCGAGACAATCAGTCGTTGTATTGCACCTGGAGAAGCTTGGCTGTTGAAAAACACCCCTCCTCCTTTCCTTTCTAATTGTGAGCAGCACACACAAATCGAGTATAATTGTGAGCAAGCGGGATGGGAGTGTGTTATTTAGTGTGAGTCATACAGTAGACACCTGCTTTTTCTCTGCAGAATGCACTGGCTCTGTCCCATCTGGCTTCAGGCTGCGATGATTTGCTGAGCAGGAAAAAATGTAAAAAAAAAATCAAATCCCATGTTCTCTGGGCCTTACCTCCCTGCTTCCCCCTCTAGCACCAAAGCCTGTCTCCTACCAGAACGTTCTTATTCGTGTAGATATCCTGACCTAAATCCAATGTGGAAAACTACAGCTACATTTCATTTCTCATCACCCTGTGTCGTCAGTTAATAACCTGCAACCTGGGAGTAAGCATATCCACGGCAGATAGAAAACGCACAATCTTCGTCTTGTACGCTCAATGCAGGGCTGGGGATCGTTATTTCTGATTGGACCTTTCAAGTGTTTCACCAGCCGGGAGAAAATGTCCAGGGAGACTTAATTTCCCCTACGGCGTCTGTGTCTCGATTATGAAGCGTTTACCTGGACACAAAATCATTTTTACATCAGTGAGACGTCAGTTGGGGAATAAATGACACGTAAGCAAATCCAGGCTGATGCCACAGATAGAGAGTGATGAAGGGATGATGAGTGGATATTCAAGATGATGGAGGCAGATGATCTGTGGGAAGAAAAGTGACATCCCTATCCTCCATAATCATGTCTGTGGCACAGCAGGGGGGTCGAATTGAGCTTGTTCACTGAATAGACAGTTTAATCGCCCAAATAAAAATCTCTTAATGCATTCTTCCATGTCTGTCCTAAAAGGATACGAAAGGAGAAGTGAGGTAACCAACCACTTCATTGTACCGACCACGCCTTCAACCTCCGCTCCATCCACCCGCGGTCTAACTACTTGAACACCATCTGCTTGGATAGGGGTCATAGCTGGAGCATCTGAGCAGCCAATTTCGGCACTTTAAAATCTCTACAAGTGCCAGCTTCTCGGTCACATCACACTCACACACACACTTGCAGGGTAACGGAAAACTGCTAATCACCTAGCAGGGTGCTCAGGCAGACGATGTCTGTCAGTTGGAGGGGTTAGCAGGGGCCAGATCTGGAAGTCGAGGGGAAACCAGATGACAGTCCCGCCCCTATGTTTTTTTCCCCATCACCCCCTGTTAAGATAGGCCAGGTTTGAAGGGTCAATCTGCCGTCATCCAATCTTTTTTGAGCCTGCTCCTCTTTCACGGCTCCTGTTTGAAACATGAACACAGAAAATGTTGAGCACATCAAAGACTTTGCTCTCTCCCTCTTTCTCTCGCTATCTCTTGCACATCACCTCGTTCTGCCTCTGTGATGTGCGCATGAATGAGTGTATGTGAATGATGAGCATGTGTGTGTGAGTGTGTCTATGCACAGACGACTAGAGAGGAGGGCCAGCGGTGTGTTGCCCCCGGGGCTCGGACCTGATCAAAGCAGAGTCTGTCAGTTTGCAGGTACACAAACAGCCAGCCTGTACACACTCTGCACAGAACAGAGAGAAGAGAGAGAGTGGGGGTGAGAGACATTGATACAGACAGGGAGAAGCACGTTTGGGTAGAGCTGCAGAGATCAGAAAGCATCATTCTGTCTTAAATCAGGGTTATGTAGAGGTCACAAAGCCTTGGTTAGAACTACTGTTCACTCACCTCACTATGAAAGAGCGAGTAAGAGTGAAAGCAGACTGGGTTTAAGCTGGGAGTCTTCCGATGTGGAGAAAGTGATGACGGCAACCTGCTGCTTTGTTATAAAGATTACAGAAAACCGTGTTGTATTAGCCTTAAAACATTAGATGAGGTTTACAGGTGACCTACACAACCTGTCAGGATTTAAAAATCACCGCAGAGATGCTGATGCATCCCTTTATATACATTGAACTTACCCATTAAATAACCATCAATTTGATCAAGGAAGCAACTCTTCATCAGAAGTTCATCCAGCCCTGATCAAGGTGAGCACACTACTTATAAATGTCTGATGGATTATGATCAATGAGCTGAGAGACAATCAAATAATACATCATATTAGTCAAAGGTAGCTCCCTCTAACTTGTGCACACATAACAGATTCATTTATTGTAAAAGGAAAATGATTTGTGCAGCTTTAAGTTTTGTTGTAGTTTTGCATATATATTTTTGTATATAAAGTATATATACTGTATATCCTCTCAATCAATCTTTATTTGTACAGCGCCAATTCATAACAAATGTTATCTCAAGACACTTAGAAATCTTATAAAATTCCAACACAGCTTTCAAACAGTTTATTGCAAACAGAAAATGATTGAAAACTGTAATTAACATTTATAACTAACTAGTTGGACCTAGAGGTTTACATTAGCATTCAATAAAACAATAAAGTAAAATAACAGCATCCTTATTTGAAGGATGAATAAGTTAAAGTTAAATAAAATGAAAAGAAAAAGAAAAAATCTGAGAAAAGTGTTATTTTTTTTAAAATTATGAATAATATCTCTGACATAATCTGACCCTGTTTGTCAGAGCAAATTCTGATTTTGGTTATGAAGATTTGGTTTTTAAATGGAAGCATTTCACTCTTTATCTGATGACTTATATACTTACAATACTTCCATCATAAATGCCGCGGTGATTGAAATGTGCAGCTCCCCTCTAGCCATAATAAACTAAAGTCAGTCAAACTAGGGCATTCAGGACTGCGATGCAGAGCGCGATAGTCCTGGATCATGGATGAACTGATCATATCATGGTGCTGCATGTGCAGTCAATCTCTTCTAACCTTTCCTTTTGTCTGTATCTGGAAACTATCCCATCACAGTCTTAGCGAAATAACCATCAGCTCCAATGTCATTGCAGACATGTCTTAGGCAGTGAGGTTGGCACGTCAATACTCCCGGAATGACACACACGTCGACTTAGCTCAGACTCTCAATTGTAGCATTACATTCGGAGCGAGGCTAAAAGGTTGTTTAGATGAATTAAAGCGTCAAACATTCCCAACACGTAGCTGACGTTCTAATATGATGTTTAAAGCTGCGGGGCAGGCGTGCTGATAACGGCTCGATAAGGCCTCTCTCCTCGCTCATCCTCACAAGCTAATTAGCTTTGTGGGGTTTTTTTTAGGTGGGGGATGTTTTATCTATTTAAAAAGCTTTGAAGGAACAGAGAGGCACCTGCATCAATCATAATTATTTTACTCATACTAAAATTAGCCAAAGAAAGGAGGAACACAGTCTCCTTCAGAAAGCAACGCAGGAACGCTGAAGGGAAGCCGCTGTGAAGGAGAGACGTGTGTGTGAGTGTGAGAAAGAGGGATGAGGTGAATCGATAAATATCACTCTGGCTGATTGGACCTAATTAGAGACATAGAGAGGCATTCTGGACGAGACTGGCTGGAATTGAGTTGGCCAAGTTGTCAGAGCCAATTAGGCCGTCGTATTATTGCAGAAGAGAGAAAACACACAGATTAGATTAAGTTTAGTGCCCGTATGTGTGCGTGAGTGTGTGTGTGTGTGTGTGTGTGCATATCTGAATGATGATGCTTCCAGGGAAAACATGGCCAGGTGAGTGTAACCGTTCTCCTGTGGTGTGATAAACTGCGATACAACAACAATGATAATCACTCACAGCTTATCATGCGCACACATCATACACATACACACACACACACACACACACACACACACACACACACACACACACACACACACACACACACACACACACACACACACACACACACACACACTGACAAACACTCTCTATCACACATCTCTCCAGCTGTCAGCTGCCGGGCCTGCAGCTGTGGAGATCTCCCAAACACACTTTTAACTGGAACTCTGACTTACTGTGGGTTCAACTGTGTTTGTATTTCTCTTGTATTTATTTGTGTGTGTGTTTGTGTGTGTGTGCATCTGTGCATGAATGCCTGCCAAAGTTTGATTCCGGTGATTGCGGCTGGAAGTAATCACTTGTGCGCAGTTAATTTAATGATGGAGTTGTCCGAGTCAGCCTGACTGCTACAGCAAACCTGAAGGAAGAAATGAAAAAGCAGTCCTAAGTTCAGCCAACTTCCCAGCATCACTCAAAGTTTGGCAGCAGGTAACAGTTGCTGTTGTGAGATTTTAGGTGGAATAGAAAAAAGACCTCGTCTGTGGTCCAGCACGACAAGTGGAGGCAATTTTAGATAATTATTCCCAAATCCAAATCCTCGGGCTGTTTTGGGTTATATAGGTGCAGTGAGGCATGGTGAGCACAGATCTGCCTTTAGCCATGTAGAGAAGAGAGAACTAGACTCAGGAAAGTCTCAAAACAGGAGTATGAAAAACAAGCATGAATTTCCACTGATGCCGTCTCTCAGTGGAAAGACTTCAAAGATCAGAGAGACAACAGAACAGATGCAGAGATGTCTTTATTTGTGATGCTGCCCAAGGCAACACAGCCTCGAGCAGCACACACACACACACACGCACACGCACACACACACACACACACACACACACACACACACACACACACACACACACACACACACACACAAACACATCACTGTCTGCATTGTGAAACTTTGAAGGACTTCATTACTTCACACTCGTCTGAATCTTCTAATTGTTTGTTTCTCAGAGGCTGATGGGAGAGGAGACGGTGAAAGACGTTAGGTTTTACTGTCAGCTTTGTCTGCATGTTTGGATGAAGCTGCTGGATACAAAAAGCTTTAATGTCACTCAAAGAGTTTCACCTCTGGTTCTCCTTAACAACGAGCAGCAGGGGCGTGATGCTCTACGGGAAAGTCGATAGATGGACCTTGACTTTTTAGAGTTAGGATAATATTTAAGGCAAAACAGCCTAACATTTATACTCATTTAATCCAATAGTTAAACATAGTAAAACATCAATAAAAATAATAATTATCTGTTTGTGACTGTTATTTGTTAGAGGATTCTCCTTTTAACTGCATGTTGACATCATTAAATATCCTACATATGTGCTGGGCAAACCGGAGGAAGCTGCAGGCGAAACGCGTTGTTAGCTCACAATAAAATACAGTAAAGACATTTTCAGCGTGCAACAGAGTTTTGATTTATTTTTCATTGTATGTTCCTGCAACCGTGTACACCTGAGAACGTGTTTAGGCTGTGCACGGGGTACCCTGTTGGCCATTTAGATTATCCTACATACAGTATGCATAATACACACATAATATACCCCTGCAGTTTTCCCTGGGAATTTTTAAGTTTCTAGATAAATAATAAAGCGATATAAAAAAATATTATAATGTCGCTACAATCATTTAAAAACTTAAACAGGTTTTGTGTATGCCACTGCGGCCAGTAGCATTTTTTTCAACACATATGCAAAAAGCATAGTGCAGCAGTAGCACACAAAAAGGGAAAAAAGGATTAAATAAATCCTTAAAAAAAACAGCTTTAAAATATTAATATTGCACAGTGAGTTTTTAGTAACGTGAAGAAAAAAAGTTAGATCTTAACTTCAAAGTGACCATAAAAGGATCTACAGTATACAATGCAAAAACTAAAATCTTAGCACGTTGTCTATTTTCTATGCAAAAGGATCTGATTACATTTATGATATAAGCCACATTCACTGGGCAAGTCCAGATAAACATCTTATTTCCAGATATATCAAGCAAAAACTAAGGCCTGAATGACTTGTAACAAGTAAAAAATATCTGCCAATGCAGCCAGCATATGTACTCGTTAATAGTCCTGAAAAGATATGTGCTATCTAAATGAGTAAATACATCGCATTTCAAGACACTCAGCAAATTCAATTAGGTTTTTTTGTTCTTTACATATTACAAGCAATTCAGGCCTTATTCTTTGTTTTTTCTATCTTGTAATAAGATGTTCTTCATGACTTGTCAGGTGAATGTGGCATATAATAAATGTCATGAGATATTTTTGACTATTCACTTGCCAAAATGTGAGTTATTTTCAGCGTGTAGATATGAAACACACACTGTGCATGTTGGAGCGCAGATGTGTAGTCTCCTTTTTATTCGTAGCCTTTCACCAGCAGACACTGGCTGCATGCATGTGTCTGATGTGGAGAGGCTTCAGACTGTGTACTCTCCAGGCAGCAGTGCATGTTGGAAATGGTTGTTTCTCTTAGCGAGTCTCCGATCAAAAGAGATCGATTCCTGTGACCTTGTTCGAATCAAAGGCAGAGTGCGATTGTCCCGCGCAGCTCCGCCTCAGCACCCCATTCAGATCTGGCTACACATACAACCCTAACTGTGGTAATGATGATGAGGAATCAATAGGTGATTATGAGGCTTTAAGCCACATTGTTAGAAGATGGAGCGGAGTAATTCAGAGAGAAGATTGGGAGGTTGTGAGACCTGAAATTACTGGCAGGATTCACATAGAAAGAGGCGTGAATAAAAACAACAGACACTAAATTATGCACACATGCAGGGATATGAGCTCCTCATGCAAGCACATACACACAAAACAACATGTGAATGGATGCCTATATTCACCAAAACACACAATTAAACTCATATTCACACAGATACAGCTGAGATCACACACAAACACACACACACAGATGAATAACTTAGCTCTGTGACTCACCGTGTTTCACTCCATTACTAATGACTGGCCCAGCAGAAACGCTCGCAACCACAGCCCTCTATTTTTTATTAAAGCGCATTTATTTATAAGACCTGAACTAATGTTTGTAAATTATTATTTTTTTACTTTTAATTATTGTGAAACCTATTAATGTTTCATATTAATATGCAGAGAGCTTTCTGAGTTCAGTATACATCACTGAAAGTAATTATGGATAAGAGCATTTTCCCTTTTCTATTTTTTTTTGCTGAACAACTAAAAACCTTGCAGTGATGTGTTTATGCAGTATGCAGGCAAACACTGCCCTCTTCAGCTTGTCAGCAGCAGCTCACAGGCAGCCAACAGTGAGCCTGTGTTTTCACACACTCGGTAATCTACAGTATGTGATGTGAATGTCTCAATATGGCGCTCTGTGTGTGTGTCCTTTCATTTGTCTCTTTGCTCACACTTTTTATTTTGTCACCTCAACACCAATATGCCCGACACATCTGTGCAAACAAAGTGTTCAAATACATGAGGCAGGTTTTCTTCTCTCTGAGGGAAGAATTTTTTTTTTCCATTCAAATTTTAGACGGGTTAAAAACTTCTTAGAGGATCAAAACAGAAAGTCATTGTGCAGTTATGAAGGTCATGCATGGTTAATGTGTTTAGACTCTTAATTTAAGCCCTTTGCCAAAACCTCTCTTAAAAAGGCCAACATCACTTACTTTGAGCATGATCAAGGGCAAAGACACACACACTCGTGCACACACTCTCAAGCTGTGCCTTCGCACCAAATTTCTCCCATGTTCCTTCTTTTGGAAATGAGCAGAGCCACTTTGAAAGTTAGTCCTTGAAAAAAGAAAAACATTTAAGTGGGAAAGGTTTATTTTTTATTTATTTTTTTAACCATAGTTCCACAGTAGTGTTCATTACCCTCACGACAGCTGCAGGATTACTTCTGTGATTGTCTTTTAGAGATATGTAAAGAAAGGTTGTTTTAACACACAGGGAGAACATTTTAAGTGTGGAAGAAATTGTTCTCATTAAAAGATAATGTCAGCTCTTTGAAAACATTATGTTTGAAACGTTTGTTGAAAGCACAGTCACCATCTTTTAATCAAAGACATGTCAGGATCATCTCTTCTACACATTGGACACTTTCCTAGCTCAAAATGTTATGTGAGGATCAATACGGTTTTTCAGGTCTTTTTTTCTAGCATGATGCTGACGCTGGCAGCCAGTTAGCTTAGCTTAGCACAAAGACCTCACAGCTAATGGAAACAGCTGACCTGGCTTTGTCTAAGTTATAATAAACATATGATCGCTTCTTATTGAAACTGAAATGAGTAAATTTGCTTTAGTCTCTGCATGGTACCTGGTGATCCAAGCTAGGAAATACTGCAGCATACTGGACACATAAACCCTTCTAAAGCAGAAATGTGATATTTCTACCCTTACCCGGATTAACAAGCAAATTAAACTGACTTAGTTTGAAAGCTTTAGAGGAATCCTTGGACAAATTGTGTACCTTTTTAGTACAGTCAAATGATCTGATTTCTGTTAACCCCTCTACATAACTGCACATATGTTCCAATATGTTGAACTTTTCTTTTCAATCAATCAATCAACATTTATTTGTATAGCGCCATATTCATAACAAATGTTATCTCAAGACACTTTACAAAAGAGAAGGTATAAAAGAGCTTACTCTTGTTTTATTATCTGACCCAACATTAATCCCCCATGAGCACAAATCATAATTTAGCAAAGTTACAGTGACAACAATAAAGTCCTTTTAAGAGGCAGAAACCTCGAGTAGAACCAGACTCATGTTGAACAGCCATCTGCTGAAACTGTGCTGGGCTTGAAAAGGGAAACCTACCTTCATCCCAGCATTCTTTAACTAAAACAATACTACGTGCACAGTGACTTACAAATATTTAAATACAGAGGCATGCTGGGTCATTGCAATGATTTTAGAAATAAAAATTTACAAGATTTTCTATTAAAGTATTCACTTTTGAATGGACTTTCAATTGCAATGCTTTAGTTTTACGTGGTTGAACTGGTACTTTGACTTAAGAGGCCAATGTGAATACTTTTTTTGCATTTGTTCTGACTTGTGTCATACGGGTCATTAACTCCTTTTAAAATAATTATTTTTGAAATGCTTGTCAAGTGCACTTTAAAATACAGCTGTTTCTCTCTTTCCATACCAGCTGCATTTGTTCAGGAGGCTATTTGCACCGTCACTTCTGATGTTTTAATGATGGAAGTAGTTGGTTATTTTTCCACCAGCTGACTAGAGGACAGGATGATCAGAGGACAGACTCAGGTCCTGGGGCTGCTGATAGCGCTGACAAGCCTTCTGCTGCTAATCACTGCTGCTGGAAAGGACTGTTGGAGGGTAGGAACATGTCTGCATGCACGTACACATTCGACTTCTCACTTGCAATCACCACTAATCCTTGTATGTAGAAAGCATGTAGAGTAACCACTAGGCTGCACTACTGTGTAGTTTATCTGACTGCAGTGATACACTGGTGGGTAAACTCTGAGCTTCGGCAGGCGGTTAGAAGGATGTGATATTAGTTTGATAATTTTCTTATTTTCAAATACCCCTATCTTACCACCAACAGTTTAAATGGACATCAATCATACACAGTTTTAATGATCAGGCTTTTTAAACATTACAGTGTGTCTCATGGTCAAGCAAAGCACTGAAGATCAGCTCACCTCAGTAGTACTCAGAGTTCTCCTCAGTGAGGGAGAGCGTGTTCTTGACAGCTCCGTGGCCCTGAAGACATAAGATGTATCTGTATCTTACATGGAGCATCTGCCAGGTACAACACATCCCCTGTGGACATGCTATGTTTCCATCCAACAAATATCACTGCACCTTTATTTAAAGGCACAATCTGTGATCGTCAGTACAGCGCAGCAGCTTTCTGCTACTCAACATGTTCACTAGTGGATATCTTGTGAAAATAACGCAGTATTTATTAAGGGCCAGTGTTAGTATTAAAATATGTTATGATATCATTAAAGTTTATAATAGGTCATAATGATGTATAAGCAGCATTTTAGATGGGATAGACATGTTTTAACTACTTTATAGAATTTAAATGTGTTTACAGTCTATCAATTCATTATATGTAAAATCTATATATTTATCTGTTCAGTGACTCGTCCTGTTTGTACAGTTGTAGTCTTAGTGGGCGGCTGTGGCTCAGTTGGTAGAGTAGGTTGACTCCTTACCGGAAGGTCGGGGTTCGATCCCCAGCTTCTGCAGCTTTTTGTAAGACGCGTCCTTGGGCAAGACGCTTAACCCCAAGTTGCTCCCGCAGCTTCATCGGTGGCGTATAAATGTGATTAGTTACTTCTGATGGTCACTGCACAGCTGCCTCCGCCCTCAGTGTGTGAATGGGTCGGTGTGACCTGCGGTGTAAAAGCGCTCTGAGTAGTCAGAAGACTAGAAAAAGCGCTATACAAGCTCAAGTCCATTTACCATTTATTAGTTGAAGACACGGGATAGACAAAGATTATATTTGCCTTTGAAATACAGGTCAGTAGGAGCAATATTAACGTGACAAAATCAAGTAAATTGCAAGAATCTCAACTTTCATGTCAGTTTATTTCAATAAATGTAAAGATATTTTGGTTATTTCAAAAATACATTTAAAAAACCCATCTAGAAATATATTGCTTTCTTATCATAGATTTGGTCATGTTACTAGTTGCATATAAAATTATATACAACTTTTAGAACTAATTCAAGAAAAAAACCCTCACTGGATTATCTGTAGTGTGCTTATTTTTAAGGCAGTTGATTTGCCTAACATGAAAACAATAAGATAACTAGCATGGGACATCGATCCCCTGCATGCAGACTCGGGTCAGGCTGCTGCAGGTGTCTGCTGCCCTCTGTCTGTGTGGAGGTCTTTACTGCAGCCTCTCACTCTCACATCAGTCTTTAATCAAATCCAGCCAGAAGCAGTTTGCTTGGTGAGTGGTTTGTGCTTAGAGGGCGACTACTTCAGATTCATATCATTCTCTGGTTTAGACACATTTCCACATGGTGGAGTTTGTTGTTATTTGAACTTCAGGCAGCAACTGTTGAGATGTTGAACTTCTGACTCATATCTGTGTCTTGGTTGAAAAAGTGTGTGCGTGTGTTGCAGCTGTGGTGCACACAAGACCGAAGTGGAAATATTAGATAAAATATATTATCCAGTGACATAAACTGAACTGTTTAGCTGCTAAGAGGCTGTGAGTTATCAGAGGGAAAACATTTTAATACTCTACAACTTAGGAAAACCCTACTTCTGATGCACAGCTGAGTTACCTTTAGATATCTTTTTCATGAACCACAATGTCAAATGAAATGTTTTTTTGCCGATGTTGCAAAGAGGCAGGCTCTTGGGTGTGTTGATGTTTTTTGGCGATTTAGCATGAATCAGCTGTTTCCCTCCCTGTAGATTTACATTCACACCCACATTGTACAATTAAATTCAAAGTACTTTACATCCTAAGTAAGCTTAATAATAATAACAACAATAAACAGACCTTACATATATGCTCTGTTCGATATATCTGTTTTAGCATGAAACAATCAATATTATATTAATATAATGTGTTTACATGGACTTGAGTATCCCAGTTTTGATCAGCTTTTTAAAGTATCCTGTTATTGTGTTTGTGCATGTAAACATCATATCCTGATTTCAGAAACCTAGATAAGCACTTTTCATGATTTTGAAAAACCCTATTTTGCTACCTGGAGAACTCCAGAGGAACACGGTAAACTGTGTACATGAATATGCCTTACCCTGGTTTCGGACAGCTGTGCACTGGCACGGCCTCACTCGCAATTCCACATAGTTTTGCTCTGTCACTGGTTCTGTTTCTGGAGTGTGAGGGCAGTGGAGTGCAACCATGATCAGCTGTACACACGGGTTTACAGGATCACAGGAGAACTAAGATCATGCATGAATAAGAGTGGCAGGAAACGGCGTAGTAGTGCATGGCGCTCACGGAATATGTGGAAATTTCCCGCAATTTCCACATGCGCTCACGCTCCAGAAATGGACCCAGTGGAGTATGGTGTCGTCGGACGAAGCAAAACCATGGCCCTGACGGAACTCAACACGCACATATGTGGAAATTGCAGGTTAGCCAAGCAACGTATCAGTAAAACAAATATGGTCCATTTTATAGTAGTAAGATGGCAATGAGCCAAAGTAGTCTCATTTTTCTCTGATTTCAAAATTGCTGTGGTTTGTGTTTTAAAAAATTAACATCACAGGCACTTGCACAAATAAGATGCAGTAACCGGTCACTAGTATTTTATCTCAAATAAAAGGATATGAATAACCAGGTTTCCCTGTGCATATCCCGAATATAATCAAAACCAGAATAAGGCTCATCACAGGGATACTCAAGTCCATGTACACACATTCTATGATGACTTTGTGATGCAAAATGGGGTAGCCTTTAATGGTGAACACACAGATGAAAAAAATGTGACAGAGTTGTAGTTAAGTTATGGACAGCTAGGCAATTTGCTTACAGGCCGTGGAATTTACAGTAAAGACTTAGAGAGAGAGAGAGAGAGAGAGAGAGAGAGAGAGAGAGAGAATAAAAGCCTGTAGCAAAGATCTAATGCAGTTCACAAAGATTTTTTTGAGAACCCGAGAAATCAAGGCTGAGGTTTTTTTCAAATAGCAGCTCCCATCTTTTCTTCCAACTCACTGAATCTCTAATAAAACCTTCAGTGAGAGAGATAGAGGAAAAACACAGAAAGTTTGAATGGCTTCAAGGCTTGTTCAAAGTCAGAAATAATGTGCTGACTTCCATCATTTTTAGACCTTTCAAACAGAATCCAGGGATGCTGAAAATAGCATTTGAGTTAGGCGGCTGTGGCTCAGTTGGTAATCAGGAGTGTGTCTCTTATCAGTCATTCCATCAGGATGTCATCTCTATTTACAGATTATACAGAAAAATGTACAATCTGTACACAGGGGTCTGGATTTCCAGCATGGGAAGTGTTCTCGTTTCCGTTTCTAGTACATTTGTACTCTGAGCTGTATACTGCTGGATGTGTCAATTTCAAAGTGCAGTTAACAATCCAATATAGAGCACATTTTTTAAACTTGAGCGACAAATGTGCATAATGCTGAAATTAGAAATGATCAATCTGACCTCCATTCAAAAAAACAAACATTTTAAAAGTTGCTTTCTTCTCCGCTTAAGGACAGACCTGACAAATCTTGACTTTTTACTTTTTACAAATCTGCATTATGATGTTATTTCAGCAAACCTAATTCGGCTACTGCTTTAGAATAGAAAAGAATAGAATGTCTTTATTGTCATTATACAATTGTACAACAAAATTAGTCTTATTAAGCATCCACTTAAATCAAAGTGAAAATAAACTTTTAAGGAGATTGCTTGTTTTTGTGCACACAGCAGTCTATGTAACAAGCACTACTTTGCAGCTCTACACAGAAAGTTTGAAGGAGCCATGCCAATAAAAAGGATTCATATTAACTGGTAACTGAATGGTGAGTTGATATGCTTTTCTTTCTATATCATAATTAGCAGCTAGCATGTGACTAATATGAATCAGCAGTGTTTCCAATGTTTCTCCATACATTCAGCATGAGTTATGTTCATCAGATCTTTGGAGGGTGGGGAGTTCTTTAAAACAAGCTCCAGTTCAATAAAGTCTTCATATCTGCCCCCTCATTTCTTCCAAAATATGAATGAGCAGTCTCCCCATGTAAACATGTTATATTGTAATAATGTTTACGGTTTAGCAATAATAGTAGATTCCAGTCTCACATTCCTATATTACCGCAGTGTGCATCCATTAAAATGCATGTTTACACATCATCAATCATTATGGGGAGGAAAACACATTCCCGTGTTTACTATAATGATTTGGTTTCTGCCGCAAACTTCAGTTAATCGGCATAATTATCTTAATAACCTCTGCTCTGTGTGTCAACTTCATTCACTTACCGTAACAGTGGATCTACGCTATGAACGTCTCTGCAGCTCTACATCCGATACCAGTAGACATTTATGCCTGATAAGAGGGACAAAAATACCTCTTGCATAGCTTGAGATTAGCAGGAAAATGCGGAGGAGAAAGATGCTGATGTATGTGTTTTTATTTGGATGAGAGTTTTATGATTGTGCATAAATCACAGTTGCTTTAATATATGTCCATATAAAGTACATACAGCTGGAGCAAATGTCACAGTGGATAATTTTTTTCATGATAGTCATACATGGTGTCAAAGCTGCACGTCAGATTTGTTGAACAGACTGTATAGTCATAGGTGGTGTAGGTGCATCCGTACATGTCAGGTGTATGTGAGATTTCACACCCACACTGTGTTCACATCACTGGTGTCTTCACTGTGACTTTTTTCACTCAAACTGCCTTATTTCTACTCCATATGCAAACTCAAATACTGTCTGTCTCTTCCCCTTAAAAGATCGTTTACTACAAAAGCTCTAACACTGACAAGGTTTGCGCTGAAAGACTTGATTTTTCAAACTCAGACTGCTGAAGCGTCAAATTAAAGAAAAACAGCCCCGCAATTTTTAACCCTCAAGTCTGTTTACACATGTTGGGCTTCTTATCTAAGCTTATCCTTTATGAAACATTTCACAATATAAAATTAGGTGTTGCTTCGCTTTCATCAGCTGGGATGTAAAATCTCTGCTCCCAAAATGCCACTACCCTCAAAAGAGGTTTAACATGCTAGCTTCTAATTAACAAATGTTTGTTGCAGAGTCTCAACAATAGAAAAAAACAAATTGAAGTCTTGTTGTCAGTTGTAGCAGCGGTGTTAACTTTGTGAGCCCACCGTAGAGAATGTGCCACAGTCCAGTGGAGCAGAAGTGGAATTCCACGTCTGCAATTATTGAACAACAGGGTGCAAAATAAGTATTTGAGCTGGAAAGGAGGAATGAGTGGGAGGAGTGGGCATGAAGTCAGGCAAGGGCAGAAAGTTAGGAAATAACAAATAAGGCAATGACTCAGTCCGATCACATTTTTTATGTCTCTGTTTACTTTATTCTAAAAGAAACAGACAGGGGTATACGGTAAATGAGATGATACACAACATCAAGGAGGTAAATATTAGAGAAAGGAATGGCATGGTAAATAAATGCAGGCATCAGAAGGGCTTTTGAACACTCAGCTAACTGGTGCTCTTTAGTACAGGAGACGGCACACAGTACAGTACATCCTCAGAGCCAATAAGACAACGACTCTGTCATTCACACCAAATCATAATCAGCACATTACAAAACAAAACAAATCTACTGGGTATATCCTCAATCCAGGCTACATTGAAGCAGGCACACAGCGTCTTACAAACAGTGGCATAAGGCACTATGCTGAAGATCTATCGGTGTGTGTGTTTGTTGTTTCATAAGTGGTACTGTAGAGTAGCTTCACATTCAGTTTCAGAATTCCAACAATAGAAAAAGCCATCCAGAAATGCTGGCAGAGGAACTATAGACACACATCCCTCAGACGGGATGGGATAAAGAATCCTTGAAGTCAAAAACAAACATGTGCACAAACATGTGTTATAAGGCACTGTAGTAAAACATTATATATGTAGTAAAAAAAAGAAAAAAAAGAAGGTGGTATATACACCCGGGCATTTTAACAATGTTATAGAAAACATACCCTGAATGAATGTCTCTCCCAAAGTCAACAAAACAGACAAGACAGAATCTGATCTTTGTCAAACCCCCGAGACTATTTCTCAAACCCAAACAAATTTAACATTGAAAAACAGTTTAATTCATGTTGTAAGGTTGCTGTGCATTACGTCTTTCATTAATGGTGTCTGTTTGTCTGTTTTGAATTCCTCTGTGAGAGGGTTTTGCCTGTTGACAGAATCTAAACCATGGTAAGGCCAGAAGACTCTCCCAAACTACAAGTACTGCTCCCTTTTCTCTGGTGGGGTACTTTTAACATTTGGTCTGCAATTCAAAAGGGAAAAAAAGACATGTTTCAGTCAAAGTACAGTCACAGCAAACAAAATAAACCGCAGAAGAGACATTTAGACACACACAAAAACTCAAGAAAAACAAAACCCGGAGGTCATAGGATATAAGTGAACTCATAAATCAGCGCAACAAAACCACAACGGGTTTCAACAAATTGTTAACTTTCGACCAATGAATGAACAGAGCCGGCTTGTGGGTGGTGTAGCAGAGGGTTGACAGGCTGAAATGGAGGTCACCTTATCTCTGAGTTTAAAGGTCAGATCATGTATCCTTAAAGAGTCCATATTTACAGAAAAGGCTCAGAAGGTAGGGGATAATGGGAGAAGACAATTCATCTAGTTTCCCACTAAAACTGATAAGGTGCATCTGTAGTACTGAGGAAAGGGGAATATTCTACTACAAGAGGTCCAAATTTAGGGATCTAAGAGGTAACAGAAAAAAAGGGGGGGAAGACAGTGGTTGGACAGTCGGACAGTCCTCGATAAAAAGGCGGGGGCTGATCAGTCAGGGAAACTAGTTTCACTCAACAACTCTGCCCTGAATTAGAGGAGAGAAGAAGACAGTCAGAGAAGAACAGGATTAGAGGACGCGAGGGGAAATAAGAGACACATCAAGACCTCTCAGATTCTCACAACAGCTGTGAAGTGTTAGAAAGAGAAACAGATGTATGATGAGTATGAAGATGTGAGCAGAAAGGCCAGTAAGTCAGTGAGAGAGCGTGGATGGTGCTGCTACATGTTGGCCAACAGTAATCTCTAGATTACTTACTTCAAATAAATACTAACAATGCAAACTTAAGCTATGTGATGGTTTATAAAATATATTTAAGGAATGTTTGATCTCATTGGACATGCCCCTTTTTTGGTTTGCTTGAAAAAAAAACATTGACAAACTATGCTATGCTAACTATCACATCCAAACTCATTTGAGAGAAGATCGTGGTTCAAGCAAAACAGTAAATCAGCTTATACCCCAAAAAGTGTTTAATACTGAAGCCAGAAGAGGACATGCATCCATACATTTTATTATACTCCCTTTAGTTTAGTGATAATGAGTTATTGGTTCTTTTCTCGAGATCTCAACTTGTTTATCTCGCTATCTCGAGATGACATTTCTTGGTTTCCCATGATATTGACTTAACTTCGCTAAATGTTCAGAAGACTACTAACATGAATTTGTTATCATGGATTAACCAGAGCAGTTATCCCGAGATTGAGATGAATAAATTAAGATCTCGAGAAAACAACCGAAACTTGGTATCACTGAAAATCCCAGTAAAATTATATGGATGCATGTCTGTTCAGGGCTTCCGTACTTTTTCTTTTCTTTTCTTTGGACATATCTGAACAAGTCATTCCATCAGTCTTGTTGTTGAGCAATTGCTATTCAAAGCACAGCTGCTACTGACAGTGACGCCTGACATCCCCCTTTATTTAAAGGGCACGAGGACTTTCCTATAGACCCACAACCCCCACAATCTGAGAATAACAGAGCACTCCACAAACAAGTGTCTACCAAGAAGAGAGGCTGTATGACCCGGAAATGGGGGGACTGGGGGCGATTCTAGGAAGCCTTAATGGCTTCATTATCTTGAACAGTGATGGAGCAGCTCTTTTGAAAAACACAAATACAGGACCGTGACGTGGGAGCATGAAGGGGGAACTCAAGAGCCAATTTAGACCTGCTGTTGAGTTTTAAAGGCTCTTATGTTGGGTAGGTTTTTAAAAAGTTGGTTGTGCTTATTGTAGTGCATGTAGTAGTCAATGTTTGTAAAAAAAAAAAAATGGAGTTAATTCTATTGCAGTGTGACATGGTGATAATATTATTTACAAATCTGTTTTGAACATGATGTTAGCTTATGGTCCATTTTTAAAGTAATGTTAAATACTGCACTCGTGTTCTATAGCTTATGATGATCAGACCTGTGTGAGAAGTCAATGAAATAGCTTAAATATTTGTCATTCATGTGGTTGTACAAGAGATAATGAAATCAATGGTGTTAGTAAATGGAGAACAGTTATATGTGTTAGTGAGAACCTTCACGTTGTCCAAGTGTAAAGTGTTGAAATGATCATTGACAGTGTTCATACTAAGAACAAACTCAATACACATCTTTTACCAGCAGTTCACCTCCACTCCTGCAGTGCAGATTGTGTATCTGATGTGCAGCTGAAGCACAGCAAGACTAGCTTCTTTTAAAGTGAGGAAGTTCCTCAGCGATTATCAAATGGCTGCCTGAAGTCTTAATTACACAGGACACTGAAAGCACCTGAGGGTTAAGCTATGAAGCGAGTTTAACATACTCAGGCTGTCTTTGAGTAAGCTGGACTGACGGAGCCTGAAGTTGTAGTTAGAGAAATTGGGTATAACGAGCTGATTATTGATTTTCTATGTTAACTCTGCATGGCTTTCTGCTTCAAGGTTGTGTTCACACTCACATAAAAGTTTTTTTTTAACTCTTCTACCGTACAAATGATCGATCACCGGCTATCTGCTTCTGTCAGACTGAAATAATGAATATATAAGTTATTGCAGACGATGGAAACTGCAGGAAATTGGTGTAATTCATATATTTATCAATTAGACAATTTGCCATCTGACAAGCTGTTGGTGCCTCCTTTTTATTTCTTATGTGACAATACAATGTTTAACTCTTTTATTATTTAAAAAAAAAAAATTATTTAACCTTTATTTAACCAGGTTGGTCCCATTGAGATTAAGAACCTCTTTTTCAAGGGAGAGCTGGCCAAGACAGGCAGCAGCAAAAAAACACAAAGTTGAAAACAAATACACAAAGGGAGACAAAGTACAACTTACAAAACATTTTGCATTATAACAGAACCATCTATGAGTCAAATCTGGGAGTAAGTAGATCAAGCAGTCTCTTGACACACATTAGCTGTATTCATCAAGCTATGGTCTGTTTTCAATAGTTGTTTTTTTTACCAGAATTCTGCATTTGTAATATATTTTATTTGTTGAATGCAGCATTTTTAAGACTTGAAGTATTTAGCAGTTCCTCACCAAAATCTGTTTCTGAAATTCTGGCAACAACCTGTTAGTCTATTTGAGTAAAGTTTGTATTTTGTCTTTTTAGTTTTAATTGCTCACATCTTGCTAATCTTTATCTTAAAAACATGTGTTTTCTTCATAACTTCGACTTCGATACTACAAACTAGATACTTGCACTTGCACCAGAGTAAAACTTATAGCAAAAGTTCTTCTGTCCTGAGTCTTAATTGCTTTCTGTTAAGCTGCAGCTATGCTTTAAGTCTGAGCAGGTGAAATCAGTGTCCTCTGCAATCATTGCTGTTTTCTCAGGTGAGATTGTACAGGCCAACCTCTGTTTCTCCCACAACAGCAGAGGAGCTGCTTCTTAACCTTACCAAGTTTCTGAGCAGTGGTTGGGGCTCCTGCTTGACACAACTGAACTGCACCAGTGGAGTGTGAATACACAGAGCAATATGAAGGCAAACCACAGATTGAAGCGCCAACCAGGAAGCAGAGGACGTGCTAACGAAAGTTCAGTGGTACTATATCAGTATTTCTAGCTCCATGTCCATTCTCTCCGTGTATCTTCTGTGATACTTGTTATGCTTTTCCTTTCATCAATAATATTTGCTAAGTCCCAGAATTGGGTAATATTTGTTATATTGTATGTACTGTATGAGCACCTGTGTTTGCACATGCCAGTAAGTGAGTACCTACATGATTGCATGTTTTTTTTTACAGTTGTAATACTAAGAAGAAAAGGGGCAGTAGTGCCAAACGTGTCCAATGCTCTCTGTTTGGGAGGCTATTTGAAGGGGTGGGTGGGTTTAGACGTACTCCCTGGCTGTGGAAGGCTGTGATTGGCGGTAATATTGCTGCCCTCGCATCTCTTCTTTAGAGCACGAGCAGCACAGCAAGGAGCCACCCAGAACCGTCAGACTGGCTGCTGCCCAGCCTACAAACAGGGCCGAGCCGAACTCATACCTGTTGAAGAAAGAGAAGGGAAACGTTTTTAGCATGATAGGTAAGGGTCAGCTGTTTTACTGCTTTACATCCTTTGTGCAATTCCAACAACTTGTATCCAAGAAGTGAGAAAAGTTATAAAAGACGGTAAGGAAGGATCATCCGATATTTGTTTACTTTAAGAACAACCTCTTCCCAAACAAACCTGACTTTTAAAAGAGCCAATGATAGTCTGACCTTCTGAAAATGAGGAACTGCAGAAATGGTGGTGGAGAAATCTCATGACAATGTCTGATGGAAAGCAAAGGTATACCCAACTGATGCTAATATAGATTAAAGGAACTTTTTCTTTGGGGTAGGTTTTAGGTATTCAGTGCTACACACCGAAAAAGTTACTGACTTAAACTAGCCATATGTTTAAACTAAAAAGCTTAAGCTAGCCATATTCATTAGCCATAATAAGGAAACAATAGCAATTTTTGAATGACAGCCATCATTTAGACATTGTTGAAAACTAAAGCTTTGCATGTTTATAAGTGTAACGTGAGGGTCCAATGTGGTGGATGGATTACTCTACTTAAGAGGAACAACAAGATGGAGACGGATAACTTTCTCAGCAGCATTTTACTGTCACCCACATTGCTACCGCTACACAACAACAACACTTCCCCGTTACTCATCACATGTCCCCCCGTTAGCCAATCAGAGGCTAGGATGATTAAACTCAAGGAAAACCTTATGACAACTACAGAGGTAGATTCAATATAATTTGGTCACAGTTACTAGGTGCTACTGTAAATATTAGAACATATAAATATATCAATATTAACCTTATAAACTCAGAAAGGTACATAGTTCACTCTATAAATGTTACCTTATTTTTAACTTAAACTTAAATGAATGAATTAACTCAAATATATGAATTTACTTCACTTTTAAATCTTACATAAGCTTTAATAAGGAACTTAAAGCAGCTAAACCAAGCCATATGGATAATGAATCATTTTTTATCCATCTCCTTGGAAACTTTTTAGTACCAACTGAAGCTGGTATATGTTGATCAACCTTATTAGTATTATTAGTACAGTAGTAGTAACCATTTGAGCTAAGCTAACCATTGAGTTGAGGAATTGGAAGCATTTAAAGGAGTGATGTTTATCAGCTATAATTAGGCAATCTTAGAAGCTTTAGTTCATCATCAATCATCACAATTAAGGTGACTAATCACAATATGAAAGTCTTGGCCACTAACACAGTTTTTTTTTTCCACTGGCAGCACCCATTTTCCAAACAAAACCAATGTAGTTCAACACTCAGCACCCTATGTGCAAACATTTCCTGGTTTTTGCCACTGTGCTCTCAATTGGAAAACAGTTCAACATTTGGAACACCACAGTGCTTAATGTCAATTTTTCCTTACCGACCAATCAAAATCAAGAGGGGCAGGAACATCTGATATCAGCTTTAGTAATCTGGATCATTTAGCTCAGCTCAGGAATACCAGCCAGCTTTCAGTTTCCAAATGGCTCTTCATTTATTACTTCATTTATTACTTTACTAAATCATCCAAATTTAACAATGTTTTGACCTATGATTGATATGTGTGAATGTATTTTCTTGACATTTTTCGTTCTAATTATACCAAACCGTACTATTCCCAGAATAATACTGATGTGTGGTACAAATATTAATGTTATACCACAAAGCACTGTGTGTGCCTGTGGCCGAGTGATGTAAAAAAAAGGGTCATTGCTTTGTTCTGTCTTGTATCAAACAGAAAGATGAAAAAGGAAAACAAACGAAAAACAGGAGCTAGCTTCCATCGTTCATTTAAAAGAAGCTGAAACATCACTAATCAGCTTTTTAAAACAACAATGCGGAGGAAAAACTAATCTGACTTGACTGTTTGAAGTTACAATTTCCAGGTCTAGAGCTGCTGCTAATGTCGGTAACTTTCGTAACATAGCAACAATAAGTGCTGATGAGAAACGCTCTGAAGCTGAGGCCATCAGCGCTGCTCGAGTAAAAAGCTCAGTTGATTGACACAGACTCTTAAGCATGGATCACTCATGAGTACAAGCCTCACATCTATTCTAACTAATGTAAAGCATGCATAATGACTGGAGGAAATGACTGTATGTCACTAGTATAATATAGTATAGTGGTATTGTATAATAACAAGAAATGGCAGCTTCAGACCGCTCTCAAAATATGGGGCTAGAGTTTTTGAATCATTGCATTGCCATTATGTAAACACTCAACAGATAGGCATGGAGACAGATGTCTTTCCTCTCTATCAGTTTCTCTTCTCTTCCTCTGCACATCCTCTTCCCAACATGAAGTCATCACTCAGCTGCACAACAGTTATACAGCTTGTTATATGCATAATAAGTGATATGAGGAAGAACTTTTAAAATCTGCTATTTATCCAATGTGCTTCATACTTGTTTTTCCAGATACAATTTTCATATTTGGAGTTTTATGCCTCAAACTGAACTAACACATTTTCAGTTGACTTTGAGCCAAGAACTGCCCTTTCTCTGCCAATGTCAAAGACACTAAGTATACAAATGGCATATATATACTGATGAGCCAAAACATTATGATGTACAATCCAATACAATAGGTCTACCATAAATTTCAACTTGTACAAAGCTTTTTGTCGACTTGGTCAGAAAGGTGATATGGGGTGGCTGTGTAAAGTCGGTCATCTCTCAACCGGAAGGTTTGGGGTATGATCCCCAACTCCATAGCCAAATACCCCTAGTTACCCCCCGCTGCTTCGTCAGCGGTGTATAAATGTGTACAAATGGGATTAATACTGATGGACACTTTATATAGCAGCCTCTGTCATCAGTGTGTGAATGTGGTGTGAATGGGTAGATGTGACCTGCAGTGAAAAAGCCCTTTGAGTAGTCAGAAGTCTATAAAAGCACTATGAAAGCTCAAGTCTGTTTACCATTTACTTTATATTGATTTTAGAACATGCAGAGTGTGGTGCTGGTATACATGGAGTGGACTAAATATTAAAAACATGTAATGTGTACGTGTAATGCGCTCCAGTACACCATCCACAATGACTTCAATATTAAATATAAATTAGAATTATCACCTTTTTGACTATGCCAACAAAAAATAATATATAGAGAAGCTTAAGCTTAAGTAGAATTTATAGAGCTGTTGTATTGGACTGCATTAGATTGCTTAGTTGGTCATAATGTTTCATAGACAAAGCTGAATAAGCTGAATGTGTCAAATTTAACATCAGTCATTAAAGGGGCTCAAATGCTCAAAAATGTCAAATTATAGAAACTAAAATTTTTACTGTTGATCTCAAATATTGTCAGCAATCTGAGGGGCAACAATATTTGTTTTTTAAACAAGTCACTACAGAGGAGGTTACATACAAACTCTCTCTACGAGTTAGATCAATACAAAGTATTACAGGTTACAGTTGTTCAGCACTTCAGTGACATACCTGGCGTTGGGCGGTGTATTTGGGTTGAAGAACTGGTAGGACACCTGAGTGCCATACCAGGACACAGAAACCAGTGTACATAGCCCTGTCGAGAGAGACAGAATTAGTAAAAGTGTGTTACTCTCTGTATAATTCGAGCCGTAAAACATTACTGTAGCTAAAACAACACACAAATGAATAAGAGAAGTACTTCCTTGCTTAATTTTCTCCTCTGGGCTTGTGGTTTATATCTGAGGTCAGCGGCTAATGCCTCTAAAATGACCACTTCCTGTTTACAGCAGGGACTCTAATTACTGAAAAGACCCCCAGTGAGAGACTCAGGCTAGAAAAATTCCAGACCACTCTTGCTTAATGCACTGCTTTTGAGAATTACAGCTGTGGATCATTGGTTTCAAACTGACAAAACACAACAGAAATCCTACCTGCGAGAACAAAGAGAGCACCTCCAGTGACAGCAATGCGGGTTTTGGTTGTTGGGTTGTTATCGCCCACCTTAGTGCACTTCATGCCCACCACGCTGACGATGATTCCGATAAAGCCCAGCAGTACTGACACTACCATAAGGGCCCGACATGTCTGGATGTGGACTAGATAAAGAAAAGGACAGGAGGCAGGGATCACAGAGGGGAGCACAGAATGATGGATGATAGTGATATAAAGGAAGGAAAGAGGAAATAAGGGGGAAAAGGAGGATAATAAAACAAATAGTGTTTTAGTCAATCACTTAGTATAAAGCAAACATTTCTAGAAACAAAATGACCACTACGAAAATAAAAATAGACAGCATGAAGGATTGATGGGAGACCACATGTATTTGTGGCTAAAATATCATCAGGGTGAGTCCACCACTGTCCTACTTTTCTGCAGGATGTTTTCCTCTCTTTTAAAATTTCAAAAGGTGACCCTTTTGGCCGAGCTCGTTGACCTTAAACGATCCTTTAAATCATCACCACATCATTCCACTGTGGTTTTGCCTTTTCAAAAATCTAATGTGCTGCCCACACACGGGCGTTAGATCACATAACTCAGTGGGAGGAACATATTTACACAAACACATATGTGCAGATGCACAATATCTGCACACAGGCAATAACTGTAGGTGGGATAGACATAGATGAAACACAGAAGTCTCTCTCTCACACTGAGCTGCTGTAGGAGGGCCTGCTTTACATGCTTCACACAGTGGGATTAGTGTGGCTTTGTCACAAAGCAAGATTGTTTTCACGGGGCTGTCGCCACAGCGATCAGACATTACTGCCTCAAACGCAGCCGCTCACAACTGTATTGAAGCGAAAGCAGTGCTAAGCGCTTAATAATACTGTCAAAATACTGATGAAGAGCGTCTTATTTACAACAACCGAGGGGATAGTAGAAATCCCAGCAGCGGCAGTAAACATGCAAACTCCAATAACCCGAGTCTGATATGTGACAAAGCTGCAATATGGTAATTAAAGTAAATATATCAAAGCTCTTCATACAGGTTTTCACAGCCAAGGTCTCAGACATTAACTTCAAATAATAATGACTTCAAGTGTGATCCAGTGTTTGAGCACGAAAAGAGAAAGACAAATGAAATCAAAGCCAGAGAAAAAAAGTGATACAATAGATTGATTTGACAAAAAAATCTCAATCCAAGATCCTCTTTTGAGTTTTTCTCCAGAGCCTCAAAGCCAGTTAAATGTTGTATTACTTTCTCTTCTTTCTTTTTCTTTTTTTGCGTTGCAACTGTTGTTCCTAAAATTTCTAAAATGAACTTGCCTCCAACGGTGTTGGACAACAGTTAGCCCTTAACCCTGTATCTCAGTTTTTAAAACTCCTGAAAATAGCCAGTAAATTATCTCCTTATGATACTTTTTGAGGTCATACATCCAAATAACATTTTACACTAATCTATAACAGAACTGAATAATATAACCTTGATGTCACATGAAAATAAGCATGTCGCCCTGGTAGCTTAGAAACGTAGTTAACTTTAGACCTGAGAAGATCATTCAATTCAATTCAAGATAACACTGCAATAGATACATTTAGTTTATTCCTGATATCAAGTTGTAACTGTAATGAAGCTAATGTTTTGATCCTTGGCTAACATCTTTAATAAACACCTGTTATACTTGTATTAACCATTGATTTTTAAACAGTTTCTCTGTTTTAACAAGCTTACACATTGATTAGACAACACAGGATCTGCTCCAGCTTCAATGCTTGACGTTACGAAACATTAGCTTGGTTCATTCATCCATTTTTGTGACAAAACAATCAAGAGCAAATTCGTTTCTCTGAATTGAAAGAATGACAATCCTGAAGCCCTCATGCACATCTTCTTTTCATTTTTTCTTTATTATTTGCACCACTCCATTTAAGGATTTAACAAAGTAATTTACTGTTAAGGTTTTCCTTCCTGGAAATTATTGTAAATTAACATATTGATTCTGTCTGCAGCCTACAGCTTTGAAAGTTTCACTTTCATGGAAAAAACATTATGATATTTAGTGACTTCTGTTGTAAGAGAATTTATATCAAAGTCAAGACTACAGCAAGTTTTCTTCAGTACTCTTACTAAAGGACCAGGGAGGGAATACATGTACAACATGTTTTGCATGTACATTTTTTAAGGTCAGGGTTACTAACATTCAAATTAACTAGATTATTTCTACAGAAAATCTTTAAGCTCCTGTGAGGAGTTTTTAGCTGGTTATGAAACAGACTGGAATTAAAAGTGATGTCCCGAAGCAAACAAGACCATCAGCTTAAAGATTCATAATTTCTATATAGTAATTTTTAATGCCTGAAATGGCTTCCACTGGGTAGGTGTCAGAACGAATAATTGACATTAAGTTGCAAAAACAACCTGCTTCTTATTTACATTTTCCATGGCAAAGTTTCACAATACATGATATATTTGACAGTTAAAAGAATGGACGATGAAATATACACATCTACAGGATTAAATAAAAAAAGAGATGAGGTACTGGTTTGTCCACAGGGGGCGCCAAAATCAACACAATTGGAAAGTTCTAGGTCTAAGCTTTAAATAGTGTCCACTAACATGCTTTTTTTTGTTAAACTGCTGTCTCCAGGATTCACAGTAATATTACAATGCAACAGCAGAAGATACAATGGAAGTCTGAAAAGCCTTTTTTTTTTATCGTCGTCACTCTTCAAAGGTGTATCTCTTGTGACAAAGTGTTAAAAGAAAAAGAAGATCACTTCAAGGGGAGCTGTTGAACAACAGCCTAAGCAGTACTCCTAAAGTCATCGTTTGTCATTGTGACAGAAATACACACACCATCATTCATGGTGTGGCAGTGAAGTAGCATTTCAGAAGCTGATCTGAGGGGACTTATGATGGAGGAGAGAGGATAAAACATCTTTGAAGTCTGATTTATGGCTCCAGAGCTCCTTTTGATGGAGTGTCTGAACAGAGAGAGGTTTGATTTCCTTCTCTTTCATCCACTTGGGGGATTTCTCTTTTCTTCTTAGCGTGTACGGGTGTTTGTCCCATTGCATAGTGACACCACTCTGACCAGTTTCAATCAGTGACAAACCAGTATGGGTGTCCAGGGGCCTTTGGGGTGAAGGAGAGGCTAAGAGGAGGGACAGGAGGGAGGTGTGGGAGGGCTCGCCTCTCTTTCCAGTGCCAAGGTTGGTGGTGCCAGCCACAAGCTTTGAATGAGTGTGTGTGCTAGCTGGTGTGTGTGTAGGCACTGTAAGGTCCCATTGTGAGGTCACTTGTGACTCTTTCGTACGTAATTTGTGTTTGCCCACTCACTACAGAACTATGCATGCATGTAAACTCACATTTGCCAATTTGAGCCGCATCCATTTCCACTAAAAGCACAAACTCACTTACATGATGCTTTTGATTTTATTACCACACCGTACTTGGTGGATATTCATTTTGTCCTAATCGAATATCTGGTTATTAACTGGTTATTAACTGGTTAATTCTAACCTCTAAAAGTAAAAAACTGAAACAGACAGGAAAAAAAGTATTTTCAGGTAGACCATAAATGTTGATATTGTTCATCATTGCACATACACATCACAAATAAAACCAGAGAAGCCATTCACTTAACATATTGTAGGACTGCTACTACTCGGAGATACTTTTTCAATGTTAAAATATGAGGATAGTGATGTGGAAGGCAGAAACCAGCGATGGATGGCCTAAGAGCTCCTTTGTTCTTCGAAAACGATTGAAAAACTCCTCAATGGGTCTCATTTTTAAATACGGTGACATGTTTTGTCATTACCAATAACAAAAACGCTGCAGTTCATTTTTCAACACCCTCACCACACTGTCCTGTTGCCCAAACACTCACTGGCCCACCAAATGTATTTAAGTCACACATGAGATTGGTCCCAAGCAATTGATTATTTTTGTGATGTGTGTGGAAAAAATCATTCAATACTACAGATCCTCTTTTAAAAGACTGTGAGTGGTTTTTCAAAGATGGATGTCTTTAGTAGGCACCATTGAGCTTAGAGCTCAGTATCACTGCTTAGTGAAGTCAGACATTAATGTGAGGCGTACTACACATTGTTGGTTTCTGTCTTTTGAAATAATTATAGGGCACATATCTATACCTGTTGGATTCTTCAAAGTTAAATCAATGGGCACTGGTGTTGAAATTGTACAGTGATGGTTTACTGGTTAAGCATACTTGATTTAAATCTATTAAGACTCCCGTTGTCCTGTAGTTCAAGTGCTTTTGATTTTCTTCACTTCTGTCTAAATGCTTTTTATTACTTTTTCAGTTTTGAACTTATGGTACATTTCCACTGGATACTTGTAAACTGTGTGGACCTTACTATTAGTCACTACTATGGTAGTTACAGAGGCTAAAAGCAACATTTGTTTTTACTTTTTTACTAGTGGCAGCTGGTCTCTCATTTACTGATCTCATCTACACAACAAAACGAATCGTAGCAAGTGTATTTATCTAATTTGTAGAAAAAAAAAATCTCATTTCACTTAATATAAGCCACATTACCCTGCAAAGTCCAGATAAACATCTCATTTGAAGATATCCAAAGCAAAACATATGGCCTGAATTGCTACCAGTGGGGCAAGCAAATATTACGTGTAAGTTGTCGTGAAATGAGATGTAACTAATTTAGATACAGACATCTCATTATAAGACACTCAATAAGTAAAGTGAGTGTCCTCATGTCAAGCTGATTTTTGTTAGCAGAATTTAACTAAACCATGAATGTTAATGTTACATTAATTTTTCTGCAAGTCACACAACAATTAAGTAAATGAAGGGTGTTGTCAGGGGCGATGTGTCTTTAATATCATGCTCAGATTTGTGTACTTCTGAAGAGCTGTCCTTTCAGCACCACCATCCACTCCTGTGATAATAAGAGCCAACCTGCTCAACCGTGAATGATCCCGATCATCAGCTCCTTTTTGAGCACGATGCTCAGTTAACCTGCTGCTTCCGCTACGGTTGCTACGCCACATCAGAAAGGCGCAGCACAGTCTAGTGAACAATTCTACCCACCATCACATGCTGCTCCTGCTGTGAACGTAACCAGGGAGAAGAGTTCCTTCATAACTCACATCAGTCTTATGGTTGGATCAAACCAACACCTGAGGGGTGTTTCATCAAGGCTCAAACCTGCAGTGCCTTCTGTGAACCCCAGACACATGATTGGATGCTGATCTGCTCCATTTCCTAATCTGTCTGGGAACCACCTGAATAAACCTGAGAATGTTGGGTCATGAATTTCCAGTTCAGTGTTCATTCAGACGTGCATGGAGTTAAGGTTTTTTCTTCAATGTTTGTCTTCTGTCTAAATCTGTATTCACTGGGTGTGTTAATGAACAAATGGAACAATGTGCGCGTGTGGGGAAGACGGAGCGCATTCTGGGAATATCTCTGGTGTTTGGCTCAACACTGCCCTTTTCTTCTCCTAACAGCCTCTATTCATCCGCTAGGACAATACGCTGTTCTTATTGCTGCAACTAACCAAAGGAGATGGGAGATCAGCTCGGACACCCGTCACACAGACAGAACGCCTCAGAAAATGTTTTGATATAATGACGCACAAGACACCAAAATGTTTGCAAAGTGCTGCAACTGTTGCTCCAAGGCTAGTGTGCCACAGCATGATCACACCAGGGTCAAACAAGTGAGAAAAACAGAAGCGTTAAAAGTGTTCAATTGTTTTTAAAGAAAAGTCTTCTGACCGAGCCCACCCCCTTTAAGTCCGTCATTAGAATCACTAATAGGGTGAATTAAGCAGACAGTAGATGGATGGATTCCTATAATCTGTGTGTCATTAATTATGAGTCACTGGGTCCTACTTACAGATTAGAGATGACAGGAGGCTCATATTCTGAGCTAATTTATGTCTGAACCCCACATTCCTGACCCCCTCCCACTCCTCACATTTTACATTTCATTATGTTCTCGAGTTTTAAGTGAACTTCATTAAAGATTTAAGAAGCAGCATTATATGGGAGATTTACAGCTCTTGAAAATAATCCGTCCCAGATAGTGAGAGCTTGTTTTGCATCTGCTGCTGATTTATACGTGTGGCCAAATGAATGGGCCAACTTTATTAACAGTTGTGATTTATATTAGAGCTCCATGGATTTTTTTATTCAGGGTAACTTGGAAGGAAAAAGGGAAGAGAGAAGTTTCCAGTTCATCTTTCTTTAGTCATCTTTGCCAATGACAGCTCATAAAGAACTGCTTAATGTAAAACATGACTACTCATAAAATCTAACGAGAGCAGCAATACAATTTGAGGAAGTATGCTTTCAAAAGAAGAATTACAGGGGAAGAAAACATTCCCTGGTGATTTTGCCTTTTTTAATTCAAAAGTGTTCTTCAATTATCAAATGAAATACTTGTTCAGTCATCCAACACAGAGCCACATAAACATCTTGCATAGTTGTCTGTTTAAAAATGTTACTTATTAAGAAACATGCTAAGCAAATTGATAATATTCTCATAAAAATCAATGTGGAAGTTCTTGACAAGTTTAACCAAGTAGCATTCAATTTCATCAGTTCAGTCTTCGAAGGCGAGATAAGAGAAACAGCCACTAGAAGTCAGGTTAAGCCAAAGTCAAACATCGTACTCACTGTCCAACGAGAGCATGGAGTCAAAGATCTTGCACTGCACCTGTCCTGTACTCTGCGAGGCACAGCTCATCCACAGCCCCTCATACAGACCCACGGCAGTGATGATGGCATCTCCGGCGTATGACGACTGTTTCCACTGGGGCAAGGCGGTGGTGGAGATGATGCCGATCCAGCCGCCCAAAGCCAGGAAATAACCCAACAACTGGAGACCTGAGTTGGCCATCCTTATCTAGCTCTGACTTCCCTTGTTCTCTAACTCCCTGTTTGACTTCGTTCTGTTGACTGGCGTGTCACCCCTTCCTTTGAGCAGTCTTTGTGTTCACACCTGTAGCAATCCTGTCACTTTCTCTTCACTATCTGGTCCCTCTGATCACCTCCGTCTACCTCTCTGCTTTCACTGTCATCTGTAGAACTCCCCTCTTTCTCCTTGTCTCTAACTCCTTCTTTTCTTTGCTCTCCACGTCCTTGGCTGGGATGATGAGTTGATGTGTCCCCTCAAGGCTGTCCTGTCTGATTCCTTGGTCTCTTAGTGGGCTGAAATGGAGAAAAAACGACTTTCTGATGTTCAGTGGTTCAGTTCACCAAGCATTGTCGCTGGGCTGCCTCACTCTCTGCATGGCTCCTGCCAGTTCTTTCTATCTCTGCTGCTTGCTTACTTTCCTCCCTCTACAATCTTTCCATCTGCTCTTGGCTCAAGTGGCTCAATGAGGGGTAGCAGGGAAAAAAAGAAAAAAAGCATGTGAATACAAAAAGTCCTTAACAGGATGACCACAGAGGGATGGAGTAAGAGGTTGGTCTGTGATTGGACTCCTTAGGGTTGTAGGAACGCCTACTGGGAGGGAAGAGGGCAGTTCTGGTTGAGAGAATAATTACTGTTTCAAACAGGGAGGCAAAGAAAAGGAAAAAGATGTAGCAACTTCATTAAATAATGAAGTTGAAATAATAAATTCATCATTGTATCTTATTCATTCAATCAAACTCTTCCCAAAACATCATCATGCTGTTTTAACAGGTGTTGTGTTCCTTAATCCTCTAAAGTTTGCAGCCGCTGCTGGAGGTGTGGAGGAGGTGGTGGTAAAGTGCAACAAACACACGTAAATCAGCATCTAAACAATGCCGGCTGAAAAGGACATGTCACATCCAGACAGACTCTCTGGAAATTATGGGCCGCCGAGGCAAGCCTCCCTGATCACCATGGCAACCCCGACCAATGGAGGGAGAGAGAAAGAGACAGAGCGAGTAAGAGTTCCCTCCACTGTACATCCTGTAAGCGCAGACACACTCCAGTCCTTTGTGTGTGTGGAGAGCGCAGAAACCTGTTTTCCCACAGTCGCACATCCTATCAGCTCCGCTTCAACTCCACTCATTAAATTAGCTTCAATTCACCGACTAACTCAATAATTCTATTCTGCCAATTAGGCTGTCGACACACTCGCTCTCAGAGACATGGCCGTTTTCTCACATCTGTAAGAGACATGTCTCACCCCCACCCTGCACACATACAAACACACACACACACACACACACACACGGACAGCCTTTCTACACCACATCCATGTTCTTGCATGCGCTCTCCAGCTTTTCTTCAACTGACTAAGATTTTGAAAAAAAAGATTACCATCCACCTTAAAATAAGAAATAGTTAGAAATACTTGAAATAAGTATACACATTTGGAAAAGTAAGGTGTGTTGGTGGTGAAATTGTTCTACTTTAACATTATCCATTTCTCTCTACTATTGGTTTTCTCATAGCTGATTCCTTTTGATTGCCATTATGTTTCTTTCAAACCTGAACTTGAACTTTTTCTACCATTAACACAACAGGAGCATGTGAACATGCATGTGACCTCACTTATCTGGCACCAAGCATGTCTGTGTAAACCCTTCACCACACACACAAATGTGCACACATTTATGGATAGAAAGAATCTTACTTAGAGGTGAACCCATGATTCAAACCTTTCGTGGTTTGTTATCCTCAAAGCCTTTCATCTGCTCTGTTCTTACAGATTTTAATATTCAGGGTGTTTGTACGTGTGTGCTCAAACGTTGTGTGTACAGGTTTTCTGTGTCTAATGAGGGGTTTGACATATGGGGTGAGTTTTGGTCAGTCAAGGGGTCAGCTGAGCCTGAGAGGCGAGAAGAGATGAAAGAGAAGCAAAACAAGTGCTTAGGTCCAGTGTGGTGGGGGGAGCAGTGGGGCGTCTATGAGGCTTTGGAGGTCTTTCTGACTTTGAATCATAACAACACACTACAGTTGGTGACGTGTTGAACTCAACAGAGAAACTAAAGTGTCAAACTCTTGCTGTTTGTCAATGCCTTATTACTCATTAAAGACTTTTTGATCTGGCACGCAATTGCAAAAGGTATTTTATTGCTTTGATATGCCACCTTTATGAACATTTTGGTTGAATAGGTTTCTTAACTTCATGACCTTTCATGATTTGTGAATTGTCACTTATACCAACCTTTTAGTTTCTCTGTACTTTAGAAAGTTTAAATGGACTCAATGACATGATGGCACCTCTAACAGCATGAAACAGTTCTTTAAGAAAAGCACCACATTTTAATGTGAGACCTGACCTTTAGGAGTGTTTGACAAAGAAAGAGACAGAAAGTTATTTTCAGACAGAATTATAGAAATGAGGGCTGGGCCTTAAATGTTCTACAATGAACACTAAGGTCTGTTTCCTTTGTTTGCTGTTTTGTGGCATTAGTCTGGACCAATCTTTGAAGCCATCTGCAATTATTATCTATCATTGTCTACTAGAGACAAAGTGGGGGTCTGGACCCCCCAGAGGTCGCCAGCCACCAAGAGCGATTACAAATTAAAAATTATATTTTAAATTGTATATTTTAGCCATTACTGTAAAAAGAAAACCATTTACTTGCGATTTTCTTGCAAGTAACAGGAGTTTGCCAAAAAAAAACAACACCATTTTGCAGATTTGTAAAAAAAATAAAAAGTCAAGCTTCATCATGTGTGTCATCAAGAGGAGAAGAAATCAGCTTTTAAAATGTTTGTTTGTTGAATGGACAGATTCTACATTTCTATGTAGAATCTGTGAATAGAAGTTGCATTCACATCTCCCGCAGACCGTATTCAAGCACACGTGAGTCCTGCCCGAAACCACCTCTTCAAGTGTACCCTGGCACAGTACCGGAGTACGGTACATTCGTTTTTACACTGATCAAATGAACCGGACTTTGGGGTCAAGCGTACTTGGATCTGGGCCCAGGTCCCTGATGTGAAACCATACAAGGTCTTGACTGTTGGAGGAAACAACTTAAACCATGTTTTTTAGCCAAGCACCAAAAACGATGGTTCTCATTCTGAGTCAGATTTTTTTTTTTTGTGAAGTGGTTGCAATTAACAATGACAGCAGGACATTAGCATTTACAAAGAGAAGGTAAATGAAATCAGAGCAATCCTCAGAGTCTCATAGATTCTGTTTTTTCTGCTAAACAGGAGATAGTTTTTAGTGGAGAAAATGAGAATGCAACTTCCTCAGACAGGGGGACTTTTATTGAACTGATGCATCGGATAGCCTGCAAGGATGCTAATCAAGCCTCCTATTTTGCAGTATGGGATTCTTAATGTGAATCCAAGTTCATAGTAGAAACAAATGATGGAGCATATTTTATTGCATCACATCGGGAGTGGCCCATTATTATGGCTATGAGCACAAACCACAGCAAAAAAAACAAACCTTGCTCTCCCACAGCCTGCAGAGATATCTGGTTTCACAATATTTTATGCTTTTTTTAAAGTCCTGTAAAATATTTATGAGTGTAAGAAGTGCATCCTACTTTATTAGTAAGATTAGGGTAGTGGTGGTGGGGTGGTCAAACTATTTTCAAATCAATGTTTTCAAATCCAATGTTGCAAGGTAGGCAGAGCAGGAAAATCCAAGAGCAGACACAGATAAGGATGCAGAAATTATGTCTGGATTATGGGTATGGAAGTTGCTAAACTGTAGGTAGAGGTGGTTGGGGAAGCCAATGGAAAGATTCCAGGGAAAGACCTCCAATTGGTCTTGGAGCCAAGTGAGCTGGTCCAGAGAGAGAGCTCCAAGGGATGTTGGAACCAAGGCAGAGCAGGGGGCAGGCAGGAACTTGGGAAGAACAGAAGGCTGCAACAAGAGAGGGGGAAAAGGAACAAGAACTCAATGCAGAATGGCAACGTTTATTGATATAGCTGGAAGCACAGCAACTGAGTTTACAACCTGGTTGTGTGGAGATGTCAGGGCTGAGTGTATTTAGAGGCTTGATTATAGAGATTAGATGCAACCCAGGCTCTGTATTAGGGATGGGAATTTTCAGTAATCCCTGTACTCGATTACTCAAATTACCTAATGAACGAGTACTCGAGTACCTGCAAATTATTATCATTTTTTACTGTAAACACAAAATAAGGGTCCGTCGGACACGGACCTTCCTGACCAGAATTGTACTCTTTGTTCCTGTAAAATAACATAAATATCCAATATTTTAACACAAATGTAAATAAATAGCCAACACCAGAAAGCTATTTCAATTTCAAATGCATTTATTTAACAACCGTAACAGCCGCTTCAATTAACGCTTCATTTAACATTCCGTTGTCATGTCACCGCAGCAGCGTATATGGACGCCGTTCTGAGTTGCTTAACACTCTCAAATAACAGCCTAAATCATACATTCATTCATAAATAGTAGGCTAATCAACTATCTCCAGTTATTAGCAGGCTAATCTTCTCTGCTCTGGTTTCGCCACAACGACGTGTGCTAACAGGGCTGGCAAATGACGTGACGGAGACTGCCTGTTTTCTGTCTCCACCGTTTTCTCATTGTGTTTTAAGCGCATGTGGTTATGCATCAAACAAGTATTTCTATGGTGTGCAAGTTTAATGCCACAAATCTTGCACTGCACGTTAATGTTAGTGTACTTCCAGAAATCACTTTTCTTGGCTAACATGTCGCAGGAGTAGCAGACTGTTCTGTGTTTGTTGTGCTTTTGCTTTCGGTGTAATATGTTCCTAGAGAGCTGCCGTAGCTGCCGTAAAACAGTTGTTTTTGCTGAAATCTGGCTCAGTGTGTACTAAAGCTGAAGCCGTGGCCTGATAAGTCATACTTTTATGTACCGATAAAATATTTCTTTCCAAGTATATTCAGTTAGGCAAAAACAGAAAGCTGGGTTACACATTTAACGCTGTATGAGTTCAAGTATTGTAGCCAAAAGCAACGCTTGCGCAGGTGCGCGAGTAACGAAATGTTACTCGAATAATGGGATCAACGACGAGTACCCGAGTACTCGTACCCATCCCTACTCTGTACACCTGCAATCAAGGTCAAAAACACACACACTGGGCCTTTCTCACACGCTCTATCCACAATCACACTCTGACACCATCTGATGTCATGCTCACAGCTGAATGAAGTACCCTTCGTTAAGGGAAACAGTAACTTTATATAACGATGATTTTATGTCACTCAAATAATAAGCTGTACAAATAAATAACTTTATGCAGACTCAATAACATTTGTATGATACTAATGTTTTTTATCTCAATTAAAAGTGTTTAGGTTTTTGCGGGTGATAACATGCATCTTCAATGTACGTCTTCCTTGACGAACAATGAAAGGTGTAACACCTGTTCAGTAAGTCAGCATCAGTGCAGACTTGCTGTTAGAGTGTTTAATAACCCACTCTCACTCCACACTCCGAGGTTTTGGACGGCACTTAGTGTGGAGGACCCTCCACCCGAGCTCACAAACGGAGTGGAAGTGTGTAGGGAGTGGTTTGAGAAAGGCCCACTTTGCCCCAATTACTGTAAGAGGATGCATCCTTTGGAGGGCGCTTTTTAAGACTGATTACATCACTGCGGTGAGGAGAAGGCTGTCAAAATTCAAGGCTCCTTCAAATACTGCTGAAAAAAACATCCTCCTTTCCCCGGCCAACGAAGGATTGAGCTCGAGATACATTGCGCGCCAATTCAAACAAGCTGATGAGCCGTCAGGGGGCGGAGTAATACAATTCTAACTCTTAAGTAGTTGGTTTCCACTCAGCCAATTAGCTACCAATACTAATGTTAAAAGCAAAAACAAAAGGGGCCTTAACTTCAAAGTATCTTTAAAATAGTAGGTTAAGTTATGTGACGTTATGTTAACTACAGTAGTTCCCTTGCAGTTTTTGAGGTTTCTAGGCAAAGTGTGGTGCTTAGAACCGTTAAAGGGTGAGGACAACCTGTGCAGCTTGGTAGACTAGACCCTCTCCCTTCAGATCAGCCTGAGCAGTCCAGAAATGAGACACAGCTAATCATGCAGAAGAGAGTATCACTCCAAAGAGTGACCTCAAGTTAGGAAAGCACTGAAGGGTTCCTAAAATAGAATTAACATGAACATGTTCTACCACATAGCTTTACTAGATGTTCAAGCTTATTTCAAAGAAAACCCCGATGACTATCATTGAAAGGTCCTTACAAGCTCACAAAATATGTATAGAACATTCATTTAGTCAGGCCAAAGTCCAAGCGGAGCAGAGTGTCTAACTCAGAAATAGTCAGGGATGAATAAACTCTTTCTCTTGCTTTTGTTGTTTAAAAGGATTTTGAACAAGAGCTCCAGAGGCGACAAAACTGTCTCAGAACATATCAGTTGGGTTTACAGATTCCTTGATGCTTATTTTAAGGAGAGAGAAGAAACGAAAGACTAAAAAGTAAAATGAAAATGTGGTAAAATCTGAAGCTGCATCACAAGAAGTGGAGTTTTGAGTTCCCTCAAGTCATTATTTAATAAAAAGTAATATATGCTGGACAGAACTGCCATGGGAGTTAACCACCTGTATGGTGTCATCGTGCTTGCACACTGTGGCAATGAAAGCCATGACAAGCCCCTTGATAAGCATAATTGCCTGAAATGTTATAATTACCATTTTGAATAAATATAGAGGATAACACGGGTTTACCACAACTGGAATGAAGAGGGGTTTCAAAAGTAAAGGTAAGAGAGGACCACTGGCGACTTGCTGTAATTTTATATGGAGCATATGCATTTTTTCCAACATGTCTAGGAAGAGTTTGGACAGGGTAGGAAAAGTCATAATGCTGGTATGGTGAAATATCTCATTTTCCTCTGGTTACCTAAATTAAATTCCAGATTTTTATCGATAGTTATTTAGCCATTACTCGGGATAATCCACAAACCATAATGTAATTTTTTTTAATATATATGTATAGGATTTGTTTCTTTGATGGTGTTGGCATGACCTGTACCTAAGGTAGGTTGGGTAAATGTTTGTTTGTGCCATGCATCTTTTACTCTTTTTTTACTGCTCACAGCTTGAAATTTAACATTATAGACAGAGCTTACAGGAAGCTCTCTTTGTCTGATTTACCCCAAAACTCTTGCACTAATTGTCTAGGCTCCCCTACCAATGACAGTTTAGATCCACCCCTTCTCTTATCTTAAAATGTTATGTCTTTGATATGACTCTCCCAAACAGGAAACCAGCAAATGTAGTTAACACAGTCTCATACCCGTGAAGACATCAGGCCTATCAGATTAGCCTGTGTTGTCAAGGTAACGATGAGAGACATGTGGACATGTAAACAGTATTGGAGGAGAATTATGTAACACAGCAGGCAGGTTGTGGATTAGTCTATTAAAGAAACACATAAGGATTATAGGTGAAGTGGTTCACTTTGATGTAAAATAAAGAATATTTGAATGCAGTCATGACCCTGGATGGTAATTGTAATTACTTACACACAAATCAGAAGTACTCCCCTTTTGTCATTCCCAAATCAGCCTTTTCTGTTAATGTTCTAGGAGAAGGTGGTGTCTGAAAGAATCTAAAAGCTAACTCTGCATAAAGATGAATGATGTATGTCTGTACCCTGAGGAGAGTTCATTTTTGTCAGGCTTCGAGTGTTCTGAAAGAACCTGCTCATTATAAATCTGAATAGGACATCGTTCCCAAAAGTAGAGAGCAACATCAAGTGCCGTAACACAATAAAAAAACACACATTAAGAATGTTGAGGAGGAAAGTTGTTGGTGAGTTGATGTTTGGCAAAGTTATTGTTGTTGGCTGGTGTCTTAATTGCCGTGATTGTCACTTTGGATACTTGAATCCTAAAAGTACTGTAAGAGCAGCACTTCCATGCATGTTGTCAAGCCTAAGGAGCCTGTGCTTTCTTCGAATTCTTTTCATCCCACTGTTTCCTAAACTTACTACGTTGACCTTTCTTTCATGCCTGGCTTCAGTTCATTTGTTAGGTCAGAGGCCTCTGGTGATGGTAGTTATGAAGCATGTGAATGCCTGAGGAGGAATGGAAGAAGACCCTCCCGTCCATCTATTTGAAACCTTCTTATCCACCAATCATTTTTTTATCCATTTCTTCCTTCTCTTACAGGATACATGGTTCAGTGGGCGCCATCAGTTACTCCCTTTCTCCATCGCCTCTCCCCACCTCTTACCTCTCCCCAGATTTTCCAGACCCCTGCCGCACTAAGCTCAGCTTAAGAGTCAGCTGAGCTGATCAAAGACCATAGTCATGTAGTGGCTAACTAGAGGCGAGAGTTCCCAACGACACAGGACCTCCCAGGGGTTTCCACCACTATAGACCTACTGTAACTAAAATCGACGTGAGGGGACACAAGCTGATTATACATTTCGCCCGTGTGACTGCATGAGTAGTTGTGTGGTAGACATACACAGACCGCTGTTATTACTTAGAAAATAAATGTATTCTTTCAGAGGTTGACCTGAGGTCCACAGGACAATTTGATGGCTTGCTCTGGTGACTTTGAGTCCGCAGAATGAGCCACCCTCCATTACCCAGCATTCCCCTTATGTGTGAAAGGAAGGCCCAGGTCTTGTTCCCAACACTCTCCTCCCTCTCGCCCCGCCTTTTCCTTCTTCTAGATGTACCACTCTCCCTGGCATGTCAACCCCTTCAATTGCTCGCATGCTCTGGCCCCCTATTATCACTCTAATTAGCCCTAGCAGGCTTTCCCTCCTTCACCTCTTCCATTGTTCTCTTTCTTTTCTTTTGTCCTTTATGACCTTTTCATCTGTTTTACTCCCTTTTACTCTTACAGTGTAAACTGTAGCCCTTCTGTAGGCAGCTGGTTGACGCCAGCAGGAATTAAACTTTAATCCCTGGAAAAATGTATGCATGATTGTAGCCTACATCTGGGAAGAAAAAGAGTAATGGAAAAAGTCAAGTGACAACAAGATTATTATTATTTGATCTGCAATGATTTGCCTAAATTGAAAATATGTTGGGTCAATGGGAATTCTCAAAAGGCAATCAGCCTGTCAGTAACCAGAAGAGTTTTCTGAAGCAAGATTAACCAATAAGCCTGATATGTTGAGCCTGAAGCCAGACTTTACAAAGCCGGCTCTCTTTTAACCTGCTAACATGGTAACCATGGTAACATACTGTATGGTAAATTATGTTCAGAGTTTGGGTTTAAATTAATCTGTGAAGCACCATCGTTTTATTTTTTGTTGTTGTATTCTCTTTTGAAAGATTCACAGCCGGATATAACTGTGTTAAAACATAACATAGCATTTGTTAAAGGTATAGTGGTTGTCAATGACAGAGTCAGACTGAAATGCAACTTCTCAGCATACTGTTCAAATCATGTGCATCATTCTTTAGGTTTAATAATAATAGTCTCTCTTATTTGCTCTTGTGATAAAGTTCTATGATCTATGTTACAGTTTATGCGAGGAAGCATTTTGAATTTTATATCAGAAGCTTAAATCCTGGTTGAAGGTAAGGCTGTGTGCTGACTTTGTAAAAAAACAACAACAGAAAAACTGTATTACAATACCTATGACCTCAATCTGACAAGTAACGTTAGCTTGTCGCCTAAATAAGGCATCAAAGGGTTAAGGATAAAGGCCCTGACACACCAAGGTGATTGTTGGCTGTCGGTCCAACTAGGAGGGATGGTGAGCGGTCATCGGCTTAGTTTTTGCGGTGTGTCCAGCGCCGTCGCTACCCGTCTGCACCCGTCTAATTTTTTTGGGCCGATTCGACATGTTGAATCGGCTGCTGGCATGGAGAATTATTTCCTCTCATGCATGCACAGAACGTACGTGGTGGTTGGCCGTCGCCTGTAGTCTTTGCGGTGTGTTCAAGTGCAACTTTTTGGCCAAGACAAAAGGTGTTGTGAGGCGACGCCATAGTCTTTGCTGTCTGCTTGGTGTTTCAGGGCATTAAGAATACTTTAATTGGTTTAAATCAATGCATACAAATTACATATATTTTTAACAGTCAAAAGCCCCTATTACATTTTTATGCTTAAACGAGTGAAACTCAAACAAGGTTATCAAAAAAATAAATATATATATATAATGTACAAGAAGTGTAACACAGCTTAGGAGTATTCTTTACATGTGTGTCTCTGGAAACAGCATTTTAGCAAAAGTTTAACTCAAGGTCCAGTTACTGGCTTTACAGGTAGTTTTCAGCAGCATTTCAAGGTCTCTATGCTAATGAGATGGAGTTTCTGTAATTCAGAGGAAAACCACACAATTACTCCAGAAACATCAAGTAGGCCTAAGTGAATCTTCGGTCCTGGTTTGTCTTCTTCTCTAGTGTTTATCTCTTATAGACATGATGGTTAAAGCTTCATATAGATTATAGACATGATTGATCTATGGTGTCTTCTTCCTTAATTCATGACCAGGGTGAGATCAGAAATGTTAAAGCCCCCATGAAAACAGAACTTCTGGAGTGTCTAACTGCTGTGTCATATGTGACATATTTCCTATTGAAACGAAATAGAACCAATCACAAGATAGAAGGCAGGACATAACATTGGGATGAATTTGATTGGATCGCTAGCTCCGACAAAGCTTTTTAGTATGAAAATGAGTATGTCTAAGTGCAAGATGAGCCATCAGACATTCACCTTTCATAGGAAAAGTAAATACAGTTATTCGGATAGAAAAATACTCAGATGATACTTTTTTGAAACATATTTGGCAGATAAATTAATCTTTAACACAGGATGCTGGATTAAAACCAGGAAAATGTATTTTTCATGTCATGGGGACTTTAACAGCACATTTAAAAAAACAGCCATGGTCTGGAGAAAATGATACTCTCCTGTGGTGTGATGTCACAGTAAAGCTAACTAACTGACCTGAACTGGCTCCTAATAAAACATGCTTAGTTACTTTTTCAATTCTCTTTAATTTGGCTCTGTCATCTGCCAGTCTCCTCCTCTTTACCAACACAACAATCGTGTCTTTATCTTCTTCCGTCATTCCCTTCCTGCCCCTTACCTCTTGGCACCTTATTACTCGCCTCTCCTTGTCGCATGTAGTTGCCGGAACCAAACCTCTTGCACCTGCTTGTTCAGACTCTATCCGGTGCCCTGAATTCCAGGAAGCACTATGCTAACCCTCGAAGAAAATCAGGGACCTGGAGGGGGGAAAGGGAGGGGAAAAAGAGGGGGAACAGAGAGGAAAGCAGGAACCCTTTTTTTTGCAGTAGAGGGGAGGGTGTCTCTTATTAGTGTGCATTTATCTTGAGCCAGAAAGAGCTTTATTGAAGTCCAGGGTTAACCCAGGGCTCAGGAAAATAACTGCATTTCACAGGGTCCCCTGGTCTGGAGTGGGGCCCCTGAGTTCCTCTGTAACAGTACAGTTTCCTCTTAACATTAAGTAGGCTCACAAGTCACATAAAGATTGATTTTGGAGCACATGCTGGGCGTCACTAAAGGATGTCAATGCCAGCTTTTTATTGCAATAACATAGGACTTAATAGAAATAATATTTATTCACTTTTAGTAAATGACATGAAATACAGGACCATAACATATAGCTTAAGCATGATACAGTTATTTGCAAGATATGTAGAATATTTTGTTGTCGTTATGGTTCAACTCCATTTTGGTGTTATTTAAAAAATATATATATTTATAGAAAAACCACAATACAACCATTCCAGTAGTCATTCTGACTCATTTAATCTCAAATGGGCTAAAATGATCCATCATTGCACAGGACAACATTAGCAAAGCATGAGTTCTTGCTTTAAACTCAAGCAGGCCTGCATGTTCTTACTAGCATCAGATGTTTCATTCATAACAATGACAAGCTCATTACAGCTCACTGGCTTGTTTAATCATAATGTAAATGAAGGCTTCAGCATTTACCCCGACTACTCCTACCTATGTGCTACATTTACATGACTGTAAGATTAAAGATGCTATATGTAACTTTTCACATGTATAAATTGCGTTGTTTTCACCCATTAATAAGCAAACGGTAAACTGATGTGAAAAATGAGACGTTCACTGTCATGCATGTACGTTTTTCAAGGAAATGTTTCACCCCCAAAATAACCTGATACTCAAATTCTTTGAGAGCCCCCTCAAGAAGCAGACGCTTTTCCAGTTTTATAGCACGTGTTCTGAGTGATCGCTAAATGTGCTGTTGGCTAAATCATGATTCTGCTTTTTATGTGTCACCGTGTTTCTAGGGCACAATGTAATAATAGATTAACCTAGAAATGAATCTAGCTGAAAGTACAAAAGAAATAGAGAATCAAAGTTGTTTCTATCACGCTATCCCAATAACTGTGACATTTTACAGAGGCATTCGTATTCATATCAAGATGATAAGTTATCATTTGGTTACTACCTTTACTTTACCTTTTCGTCCCCTTCAGTAAGTTCAGTTTATGCAATGCTTTTATTTATTATATATACCTGCAAAAGTAAGGTCTTTAATTTAATGCAAAGTATCCATTGTTTTGCTTGTATAAAAGACCAAGAACATGGTAGCCAGCTCACTAAACCTTCGTAATTATTTAGGCATTTTCTTGGTAGCACTTTATCATGCATGACATTAGTGTTAACCTCAAACACTACTGAGCAGCCTAAAAGAGCAGCTAGCCTTAGGCCCCTTGTCCACCTAGCGTTTTTTCCGGGCAGAAAAGTGCTGGCTTGGCGCTTGGGAGTGATTGCATGAAGCGTTTGTGCACTGAGAAGAAAAGCGCTGCACGTCTGTCATGTCTCTATGACAACAGTATGTTAGCCGCTGTATGACAGACACTGCTCCGTTACTTTTTATTGCATGTTTTATATTTGAGATAGTTTTTTACCCCAGCAGACACGGAGTGAAGAGGATGTGAGTACTTTAACGATCAGTAGGAGGCTAAAATTGTCATGAGTTGGAAACGGGGAACTGGACCCAAATGCAGTATACCTCAAAATAAGATTTATTTTAACAAAAAGGCAAAAACAAAAACTTACTACTCGAAAACAAATTCCAAAAGGTGAAACACGGAGTCACAATGAAAACACTAGTAAGACACGAGGAAAATCTGACATTGACATACGACAATGAACTGACACAGAGGGGACGAAACACAGAGACTAAATAGACAGGGGGTAATCAGACACAGGTGAGACTAATGACACAGGTGAACACAATGAGGGCAATCAACACTGGAGGGAAACACACAGACAGGAATTAACACAAGACAAGAAACACTGAGGACAAATACAAGTAAATCCAGAACCACTTAAGACACACAGAACACAGTGAAACAAGAATAAGAAATTTACAAAATAGAACACTAAAGACCAAACTAAACCTAACAAGCAACACTAGGGAAGAATTTAAAACTAAAACAAGAAAAGAAATCAAAACTCTGAAATTCAAACTAAACCAAGACCAAATCATGACAAAAATAAGGTGAATATCATACATTTGGAAAACAGCGCCGGTGACGTCAACAGCGCCTTTCTGAAAAGTTGAAAGGTTTTCAACTTAAGGGCGGCCGCACAAAAACGGCAGAGCGCTTGTAAAAAAGATGCTGGGCTCTGCGCTTTTCATCCAGACGGCCGCTTTCTGCTGCGAACGCTCTCTACCCATTGAAAACAACAGAAAAAAGACGCTGGCGCTGAGAAATAAAATGCTAGGTGGACACAGGGCCTTAATCATCATTTTGCCTAGTTGCTTTTGATTGCAAGACAGAATTAAACATGCTTAAATTAGCTTGCACCAGAGAATAACTTTTCTTATAATTAATCATTTTTGAGACATCTTTTGCCACTGTTACACTGGCTGTTCGAAGGCAGGGCTATAACATCCCCAGCTGTGTGAAAGTACAGATTCAGGTAATTGAAGATATTATATTTAAACAAAAGCACGTCTGTGTAAATAGCGGAGCAAGCAGGATGCAAACTCAACATGTGTTTGTATGCAAAGTTTGTGCCATTTACATGTCTCACCTCTTTTGCTTCTGCAACGCTGCAACGCTGAGTCAAATGACACTGGAACAGCAATATGACAGAGTTCTTTAATTCAGGTTAAAAGCACAAAGGTGATGGAGCGTCATTTCAGGCTTCTGATTTTCCCAAGCTCAAAAGGCCAATTTATGCACTTCAGTCCAGCTGTTAAGCTGATTAGCAATGTATGTAGTAGCCAATCTTTCCACACATTTCATAGCTCAATTCTTCCTGTTAGACAGACTGTGATAATTCAGTGAATTTTGTGATGAATGGCTGAATGATAGATACATTTTGTAGTTCAAATTGTTTTAAAAACCAGATAGACAAACCGCTATGACGTGGAGCTAACCAAAACATTCACATCTGGGTTGACAGCCGGTGATGAGGAGCATACAGAGATAACTCAATGTGAAATCAGGATGCTTGTGTATTTCTGTTGTCATTTGGGGCCCTCACTGTAATGTTTAAAGATAAATATTCAAACATGTTATTTAACCTTAGCTATTTGAGGTTTCTTTGTTGCTTTGCTAGCTTCTTTGACAAACCAAATCTACTCAACAGTCATCTCACCGCAGGTTTTACTAGCTTAAAATCATTATTGAACCATAGTTAACTATTCCGCTGAAGACTTTTCAACAAAAAACTTCTGTTATAAAATCATAGTATCATTTTTTCAACTCAGCTTAAGTCAACAATGAGCATTAGCATGCTAGCTTAATACTCAATATTTTGTATCTTTAGCCTTACTGTATGTTGTTAATGCCTTCTTTTTCAGACGCTGTCTACCTGGCTTAGGCATGTTTGCTCTTTGCACATAGGAGTTATTATAAACACAATATACTCCTGCTTTAACCCACAAAAACAAGAAGAAGAAGCAGTTTTTTTTATTTCATTGTGTTTTCTTTGTGCCATTAACCTTCATGACATGCCATTTTTTTAGAAATAAAAAATGGCATGTCACGTGTTTGTCAAAAATTGTTCAATATCAGCACCTTATAAACACAGTGACTATAGGTGAACAGGTTGGCAAATGTTTCTTGAGGTGTCCTTCAGTAAAATTCTGTGATGCATTCACTTGAGTGATGGGAATTTGTGCGTGTCTGGTCATAGTGTATGTGTGTGCGTGCGTGCGTGTGCATGTGTATACTGTATGTGAGCCCAACATCAACAGACAGGCAGTGGGAGGTAGAGAAGCCGAGGCTTGAGGGTGAACAGCTAAGGGTGACTATAGAGAGATTAAAAAGGGAATGTGGGACTTAATCCACTGTTATACTGCAGTCCTCTGAGTCTCCACTCACTGAGAGAAAGCAAAGAAAAGACAGGCATTCCTTCCAGCCCTCGCTACGCAGCACACAGACCAGGGGCTACAGACGCCATTCTCCTGCCATCTGGCCTTAACCAAACACTCGACGGCCCCTCGACCCTGATCGGCTGCAGCCCTCTGCCCCTCAAAACCTCCATCGTCTCCACACACTCCCCATCTTTTCCCTCAAATGCCTTCAGCTCTTACCTCACAATTATGTCACAAAATTAGTATAATAAGCATTACTTTAAGCTCAAGAGTATAGTGTAAGCATGTTAACAGAACTTCACTGTATATTAGACAGTAACCTTTTAGTTAATGTTATAGATGTTGACTTAGGGTTTAAAAGGTTTGTCTTGACTGAGTAAAATCAGTTAAATGATACCATATAGATTAAGTTCAAAGCAGCAGGAAATAATGAAAGTATAACATAAGAATGATAGAAGGTATTGTGTTGAATAGATGAACTTTTCACACATGTACTGCTAAAAATATCTACAAAATGTTCAGACAGCCTGCCCTAAAATCGTCTTTTAGTTGTTTAGAGTTGCTTGTTCACACATGTACTTCACAGCTGTAAGTTTTCTCCATCTGCATGGGGACTGGGGTGGTGGTGGTGGTGGTGGTGGTGGTGGGGGGCTCTCAGAGGAAAGATGTAATGTAAAAAGGTGTCGTCAAGATCGCACATTAAGCATCGTCTGATGACAGTTTTTGTCTTCAGACGATGCTAAATGTGTAATTGGACGTATTCACAGTACAAATGAAAGAGTGGGGAAGATCATGCAGGTGAGCAGAACTTGTCATGAAGCAGTTTTTATAAATGCACAAAGATCGACTGGTTTACCAGCTCACAGTGAATTTACCTGAATACTAGCTGCTGCATTCACACATCAGCTCACTCTGACTTCTTGTGGAAAATTTACTCTGGGGCTGCCAAGAAAAATACGGATAAAATTGGGCTGAAATTTAGGCTGTTTGTGTTCACACATGCAGCCCCTCCTGAAGATTTCAGGACATTTTAAGTAGTTTTGTGCATGTGTGAACATGGCTTCAGTTATTTATTTATTTTTACTAATGAATAGGGCCCCATCAGGATCTTGAGTCTCTAAATCCCCCGCTCTGTTTTGATCTCAACTCTCCTTCTTCCAAATTATACGAGAGAAGTAGGTTGAATTCTGCACTGCTTGAGTTCAAATGTGTGACATCTGCCTGAAACCGACACGTTTTCCCACCTCTGTCAATCCTTGGTCAGACACTGTGCTCTGTGATCGAAGTGCACTCAAGGGTTAACACTCTAGTGGGAACCATCCAATACAAATATTGGGTAGTAGCAATGTGAAACTTTGAGAAATCCCTCAAAAAATATAACATAGTCTAACTTTTTAGCATGCTGACAGAGCGGAAAAGAATGTGGTTATGTATATAAGATTAACAGATATTTGAAATGCTGCAGGGTAAAAAATGCAATCCATCCATGAAATTTAAATATTTTAAGAGGCTTAGAAGCACAGTTACTAAAAAATAAACAATGTTAAACATACGGAAATGACAACCTGATAGTTCACTTAAAGGCAAAGATACATGTATCTCATGGATAAATGTGACAACATGTTAACACTGGCTGAGAGCGCTCACCAACTGTTTAGATACTAGTGTCTACAAAACCTTTCTCACACTCTTTGCCACCTTTTTATTGGCTGCTATTCCAAAAATTTGTCATGTTCATGCTGTCTCGTGAAGGCGAATCTACCCCTCTGTGTCTCTCTCACTTCCCCTTTTGCTGGCGTTCCCACCAACCATTTGCCTTTTTGCCACATACAGGAGCCTTTTTTTTCCTTTATACTATATTATTTTGCATGTTTTCATGCAAAAATCTTTCCCAACTTTCAAAATCTTCTCCTACTCCCCCCACCAACTGTAATCTTCCATCTGTCTCTGTGTATGGCAGTGAGCCCGGTCTGCCTTCAGTGAACAACCAGCTGAGATGTCTTCATTTGAAGGGACAAAAGGGCCTCCAAGAATCACTGCTGTTCCCTGAGGGGGCTTATGGGTGCTGGGAAGCAGCCTTTGGGCTTAAAGCCAGAGATTTGTAGAGGAAGATACAGGTAGGAAGGGAATTTAGTTGCCTTGAAGGAGTGGAGCGATATATCAACATGGAGTTTAACTTCTCTGAAATACCCCCTATCACCGTGAACTTGTTCCCAAAAGAGCAGCTGATGCCTTCTCACGCACTAACCTTGCAGTACTAGCATGCACACACTAACAGATGGACCTCTGCTTTCACTCACACTGAAACTGTGCATTTGTGAGATAATGATAGAGTGCATGGAATTTGTAAAAAACATTATTTCTACATCCTGTTTTATGAGGGTCAATAAAAATGTCATTCAGCTGTTAGTGCTGGTTTATTTAGGTCCATTAGGTCCTCCACACAGCGCAGAGCAAACATCCAGACTAATTTTGTGCCAGAAACAGAACTTTAACAACAAATGCGCTGTTGAGCAACATCTTGTGTACTTGATATGTAAACCCAATCGTAAAGGCCCATCACTAACACAACAGGGGATTTATAATCATTGTCAAATTACAACATTTATAAAGAGGCTTTTCATTAACTTCAACATATAGAAGTAATACTCAAATACGAGTAAAATCACAAAATAGCAATTTATTTAAGGGCATGCAGGGAACATATACATGATTGTGATTTACATCCAAGAAAGTGTAGAGGTCCAGCCTTGCTGAAAGAAATTGCAGACCGTGCCTTCAGAAGAGAGCGCATCAGACCGTCAAAACATGTTTGAAGAGTGTGATGAAGGACTTATCAGCTGATTCCGACTGCCAATGCACGTACAGAATTGCTGCTACTATGTAATTCACTGTAACTGCATCTAAGCCCCCACACCAGTCTTTTTTGCCTTTTGGGGCCATCTCTTGCAACTTCTACTTGTCTCCACCTCACCTCTCTCGTCCTGATACACCAATCGGATGTCCTTATATTGAGAGATGGGGGCATGGTGGTATGCTGATTGCAGGTTGCGGGCACGCACCTGTTGATTTAGAATGACTCAGATTTACTAACATACGCAAGGTGGTGAGAACAAAATTGGCTGGTACGCACGTGTCATGAATCCAACGGTGATTTTGTGTACGCACTTATTTTATGCCCAGAGTAAGAACATTTCTACGCATATATTAGTGAATGAGGCCCATTGTCTTTACAAAATTGCCCCAAATGGCTTTTCAATACAGTGTCCTCGCATCCTAAGATTTATTGTATGTGCTTTAATAATAGTCAAAGACAAATCTAACTATTTTGCTGCCATGTCAAATGATTTTTAAATTTAAGTCTGGAACATTTCTGTTTTCTTCTATAGATCTGTCCTCCTGCACAGCTATACATGCCCAGCACCTAACCGGACCTCTGCTCGCCTCTCAGCTGTGGTCCCAAGCCCAGACCGGCACGGCTGTGATCCCAGTTCTATAGGAGAATAACAAGATAGTTCATGGCCGGGCTGAAGTCATCGGCCAGGCATCCGTCAGAACAACCAGCAGAAACAATGGACCCCTCTGTCCTTCTAACACAAGGTTGGTTTTAGACAAGAGGGCCGGACAGCGCTGAGATTGACCGGCAGGAGCAATGGAACTGACAGCTACAGTTTGACCTTTTCTTTTACTGTAACACCTCACAGTCCTCTAGAATGACAGGGGAGTGTGTTTAATGAATATTCGGATATCTCCTCATGTCAGTCAGTTAAATATGAAACTTCATAAGTGTGGGCCTAAAAACACTCTTTCTTAGAAATAAGTACTCCCAGGATTGTGCTGTGCCTTTAGCTCAGTATCTGGACTATACCACACACACACACATGCACATCTCCCGGAGTGCTGAGCAAGGGTTTACAGAGATAAGTGAAAGGCTGATCTTGAAAGTTTCAGCCCAAACGTTGAACAATGATAAGTTTCCTTTGGATCTGCAGCCAGTAAAGCCGGAGGAGTGGAGAGACGGAGGTCATGTCAGTCCTTGATAGCCTGCTGTTTTATTCTCCTCTGTCCAGAGTCACAGTCACAGTTAATCTCAGCCTCGTTCCCCACTGTGCCTGACCCCAACCTGCCACCTCTGTCTCCATGCTCGGCACATCACCATGGCAACAAGGACCAACCATGTGGCACACGCATATACACACACACACACACACAAGCCCAAAGAATTGCACTGGCACAGTTAGTGTTGTTAAAAGGGGAAAATTAGAAACTCTAGAGTTTTGAAACATGGAAATGTATTGAAATGATGTGTGTGGCTGTAGGCAGAACAGTCAGAGACGGCTGTACCAACCTCCGTTGTCTACTGTACCCCCTCCCACTCTCTTTTGGAGAAACAATGGTCAAATCCATAGGCCACAAATACACAGAAAAACAAAGTGGCCTGTGTGTCTCTCCCTCTTTCAATCAAACAAGAGTAAGACAACACAAAGAAAGCACTGACAGTACACCACACACACACACGCACGCAGCAACGCACACTCACAAACACACACACATACTCCCTGCAGCAGAGGGGTCTGCTCATGTATTCTATTCTGTAGGAGGTTTGGAGTTGTTATGCATGACGACTCCATCTGCCTTTCACATAAATCACACTATGGGCTCCATCAAACTTAGATAAAGGATATCCTGAAAGTAAATCCACACGGGGATTCTTGAGTATTCTTTGACTGGATTCCAGTGTGTTTGTTTGTGTGTGTGTTGATGCATAGACAGCATATGTAAAGCTGTTATGTGTGATTTCATGTTGGGTTTGTGTTGATGAATGTGTGGGCGTCGTGTGTAGATTTGCATTGAAAGCATGTGTTTCACAGGGAAGGTTCTGCGTCAGCGCTGACTGCTGTGTTTGAACAGAGTTGAAGGAATTTTTCACTCAACATTGGACCGTTTCACACACTGACACAGTCTTTACATGGGCTTCATTTGTAGGGCAGCGTAAAACTGTCAAACCCCTCCTCTATATGCCTCTCATGGGAGTCGGCTTGTATTGTTTATGTGCTGATTACTGGGCTACCACAACTGCATACTATGTTGTGGGTTTCTATGTGTGTTTGTCTGACCCTACACAAACTCAACATCACTTATCCAAGAGTGTTTATACAACGAGTAGTAATGTTCCCTTAGATAAAACTACCTTTACAGGGGCAATGTTAATGAGGGAATCATTCTCACTTTCACTTTATTACATAAAACATTCATTCTCAAATTGTGGTACGAGTACCACTGGTGGCACCCGGGATCCCTCTTGTGGTACACTGGGAGACTCTTATATGGGAGTCTCTAATTTTTTATTTTTTTCTAAATAAAGTTGTACAAATCAAATATTTGACAAGCAAAGCTGTGATGGCAAGCGAAGGAAGCAAATATGACAGTGAAAAATGTTTGCATTTGTTGCTCTAAAACTGGAAATATTAGAAAGTAAAGTGTGGCGTTAACGTCGAGCAGCACAGCAGAAACTAAAATCAACAACATATGATTCAAGTTTGGATTCTTTTGGAGTGGCACAGAGAATGAGCCCAGGCTGCAGTGCGTGTTGCACGCTCAATAATAAATAATATGTATATCAGGAATAAAACGGCCTCCTGTGTAAACTGCTTATGTAGTTAAATAGCCCTACGCTACTGTATTAGTTGGCTATAATGGTGGTACTTGGAGAGCCAATATTTTATGTGGTGGCACTGTGAAAAGTTTGAGAATCACTGCCACAAAATATTTCTTTGTTTCAGCATTGAGTTGGAGCACATTTCATTTGTTTGAGAATTTAGGAAATTGGAATGAAAAAAACCCTAATAGTTTATAAAGTTCGGATATATGGTGAATAAAATGATGCATTTAATGAAAATACTGTAATATAACACTTTAGCGGATCAGTTGGTAGAGTCAGTCGTCTCTCAACAAGAAGATTGAGGGTTCAATCCCTACATGTCCAATGTGTTTTTGGGCATGACACTTAAACCGAAGTTGCTCCTGCTGCTTCATTGGTGGCGTGTGAATGTGTATGAATGGGATTAGTTAATATTGATGGACAATAAGCAACGTCTTCCATCAGTGTGTGAATCGGTGTGAATGGGTTAAAGTGCTTTGATTTGTCAATAAAAGAGCTATACAAGCTGAAGTCCATTTACCATTTAGGAAATGTTTGCTGTTACTTTGCCCCACTTGAGAAGCACCATCATTTAAGTGTTTTCAATCAGTGGAAATTGACAGAACTGGTGGTTGACTTTTTGAAGGGGAGGAATTTTAGGTTTACTTTTAACAGCAGCATGCACAAAGAAAACAGACACACCGGCAGGCTTACAAACACAAAGCTGACATGTTAGTTTTCCTGAGCAGGCCCTGAGTTCTATAAAGTGACGGTGCTGAAATGTGCTGAGCTAAAGGGAAGTCAGTACAACAATGAGCACTCGGGCTTTGAATTATTCAGGCTGTAGTCCAATCACAGCAGGGGAGCAACCCAGTTTCCCCAAATCTTGAAGTTCACTACCTGAGGATTACTCTTTAAAGTGAATTTGTAATGCTTTGTTAAATAAGCTGTGAGAGTGTGACAAATGACTGAACAATGCTTCCATCCTGACACCCAGTGCTCACTGCAAGTACTGCAGCGGGCACAGATTGCATTCACTCTTTCTTGTATTATGAAAAAATCACTGCAATTTAGAAACATAACTTTTATTTCATTGATTCACAGAGTGGATTTAAGTTTTCCTGAACAGAGATTAAATTAAACACCATCTAAACAGATCCAAAGCTTTGCATGCCAAATAAGGACGTTGACAGTGATTTAGGCTCTCTAGCAGATTATAAGTCAACAAGTACTCAAGTAATGACGTCAGAGATGGCTGCAGTGAAACATCAGTATCTCTGTGTTTTCAGTAAAGACCTTTTTTAACATAAAATCATCAACCATAACCAGTTACTTTAAAGACAAAAACAACACTTTATAGCTCAACCTTTCACTCTGTTTGCATTCAGCCACCCACATAAAAAGAACTTGTAGAAAAATAGACACCACATAGACACAGTTGCAGCAGGTGCTGTTTGATCACAGCTCCACTCTGCCTTTCTGAGAGTCTGAGGCTGACGTTGCGTCAGCTTTGGCTTTTTTCGAGTCCTTCTTGGCAGCAACTTTCACTGTCTTTTTTGCAGCAGGTTTCGCGTCTTTTTTATCTCCCTGCTTGGCTTGTTTTGTAACCGTCTGTTTCCCATCTTTTTTGGTGGCAGGCTTGACTTTATCTGCTGTCTTGGCTTTGGCTTGGTCTCCAGTTTTGGCTTTTGCTTTAGGAGCAGCTTTAGCTTTTGTGTCTTTTGCTGTTTTGCTGACCGGTTTTGCCTTTGCTTTTTCCTTTGGAGGGTCAGCTGGTTTGTCAACTTGTGTGTCTGCTGGTGTTTCTGGTTTTTGCTCTGCTGGTTTATCATCTGGTGTGACTGGCTTTTGCTCTGCTGGTTTATCATCTGGTGTGACTGGCTTTTGTTCTGCTGGTTTATCATCTGGTGTGACTGGCTTTTGCTCTGTTGGTTTATCATCTGGCTTACTGTCTGCTTTTTCTTGGTCTGCCTGGGCAGGAGGCTCTGGTGTTGCCTGTTGAGGCTCAGGGGTGTCAGTCTCCTCTTTTTTGATGAAATCTGCATCCACAGGGGTTGAAAACATCTTCAGCATTTCCTGGGCCTGGATTCTCTCCTACAGAAAAGAATAAGAAATGTTTGAGGGAAAAAACTGAATGCTTAATAAGCCAATTAAGAATTAAAATGTTAGAACCGCAGACAGATGAAAACCCAGTTCATACTGAATGAGATTCCTTTGATATTTCAAGGCAACCGTAAGAGAAGGACAAACACTTGGTAATTTCTTCCACATTTATGGTGGTCAAAGTCAGTGCAAATTACTCTTCAATTAAAATAATGAGGTTTAAATTTGAGTACACCCTTTCAAAGTATGTATTCCTTTTCCTCCTTTAGCAATTACAGAGGGAAGGAACAGTACAAAGTCAATGCTGTGTTCGTACTTTGAGACGTTAGGGAGATTTTCTTTACACACTACTGGGTGCTGCTAGTAAATGTGCAGTTACTGATACAGTTATAGTTCAGAAACCAGCTGTACCTTTTCCTCATGTGCAGGATCCAGGGTGAACCACAGGGCCACAGCACATCTTTGACCCTTAGTGACGGCTCGGACACCGTGGGGGTTCTCCTTCCCCGCTCCGAACCCCACCACCCGGCCACACTGTGGACGCACCTCAGCCTGGAGGAGACAGAAAATGTACGTATTTTTAACATTAAATAGCAGTGACATTTATTATTACTTGTACTTATACCGATAATAAAAATAGTTTATGGTGAAAAAGATGAATATTTACCGTCACTGTTTTAGCATCGAGCTCAGTGAAAATGAAATTTCCTCCTTCGAAGTCATCGTTTAAGTAAAGGATGGCACTGCAGGAGAGAGACATTAAGATGTTTGTGGGTGCTCTGATTCAAGGTTTTCTTGTGAAGGATAGATTCTGTAGCGCACGTGTGTGAGTGTCCTCACCTGTAGTCCCTGTGTGTGTATGCAGGAGGTTCCTTTACACACTCGTTGAGCTCAGAGACCAGCAGACAGTTGTCCACATGAACAGGGTGACTCAGGTCCTCACGGCCCTCCTGCTTCTCTGAACAAACAAAAATACAGGGGAAAAAGTTAGTAATCCTTTTTAATGTGGCACTGGTAGCCTAGTGGTTTGCTCGATCCACGGAGGTAAGTCCTACAGTCCAGGTTCGAATCCAACTCCTGGCTCCTCTGCAGCATCATTCCCCATCCTCTCTCTCTCTCTGTGATTCTGACTCGTGTCCTGACTATCCACTCTCCTGTCACTTGGACAAAGGCCTAAAAAGCCCCAAAAATAAATCTTGTTCGTCTTTCAACCATTAACTAAGAGTTTGCCCTCAATATCCTCCTAATTACTGCTTATTGATAGTAAGTTAGGAATGTTGTTGTGATCGTAATACGATTTGCTTAGTATGGCCCTTAAAATGTTGAAGTAAGCAAAGCATATTAAGATCAAAATTCATGTTCAACAACTTCCTCACTTACAATAAATAAGCAGTAATTAGGAGGGTATTGTGAGTGCGCCCGTAGTTATTGGCCTATTGGCTATAGAATATGGTCATCTAGAATAAGGTACTTATAAGCAGCTGGTATGCATGGAAACATGTTTGCAGTACCTGGGTGAAATGTGGCTGTTGTTACTGTAGCAGTGTAATTGTACATTAAAAAATGTTGTGTAGGGGTGCTGGTGGCGCAGTGCTTAGTACGGAGGCTGTAGTCCTCCAAGCGGGCGCCAGGGTTTGAACCGACCTGTGGCTCCTTTCGAACATGTCATTCCCCATTCCTCTTTCGCTCTCCTTGATATCTGACTCTACCCACTATCCTATATCTCAAATAAAGGTCCTAAAAAATAAAAAGTTGTGTAGTAAAAGGTTCACAGCAAACTGTAGCTGAAACACTCACCATCGATGGCAGAGCGACAGACCAGGTGGGAGTAGGAGAAGTAGAGCGGAGTTTCCAGACGGAAGTAGGACTCCAGCACCTTTCTCACCTTCTCGCTGAGGTCGAAAAACAGACGAGCGCTCTTCATTGGAACCTTCCCCTCCTGTCCGAGCTGTAGGTGTGGAAGAGACGTTCACAGTGGCCACAATTATGAAACCAATTTACAGACACGGTTTTAAATAGGATTTTGTTTATGATTTGTTAAGTAAGAAAACTGTCATGTTGGGTGTTTTGTAATAAGAACATCCCAGCTCATTCCTAAATACTTGAAATTATGTTTTATGTTCCAGGACAAAGAAGCACAGACCTTCACAGCCTTCAAGACAGTGACTCCCTGGAACATCTCACTGGGGGAGTGTGGGGAAGGGCTCCCCCTGTAGCCGTCACCTTTAAGAGCAGCTGCCTGGAAAATAAGCACAACATCAACACAATGACACGGTGGGCTGACGGACACAATACAACATCTACAAACAATACATGGACAGAAATAGGCAAACTGTGACAGATAATCAAGTTCTTTTAACATATGTTTTTTGAATATGTAAAAAAGGAAAAAGTACTACTGTGTTATTTTTAGATTTCAAAATGATGACAACCTCTCAAAACAGATTCCCTGCCTCAAATTTAGGGATTTACATTTGTATTTACATTCTTAAATTGTTATAAGTTTAAAAAAAAAAAAAGCTCTGCAAAGCTGAACTTTATCAGTACAGCCATTATTACTGCAACGTGACAGTTTAACATAACAATGATACTTTCTTTATAAGGTTCTGTTTAGTCACCTACACCTGAGGAAATGATCCGTCCCTACTGGACTGAGAGAAGCGAACAAACTTTGATCGAGAGCTATGTAATAACTCTCTGTGAGTTCAGGGTGAGGAGTGATTCCTTTCAAAAGTTTTTCATCCAAAGTCATTACATTCTTTTATCTGTTTAGATCACATGACTTTTAAACATTTTCTTAAATGAGAAAAGTGAACTACAAACTTTTAATTTATTTTTACAGCTAATCCTCAAGTTTAACCCCTTTGACAGAAACATGTCTCTGCTTTATATTTGTCATTGTCATTGATTTAAACACCTATTCCCCTCAGTGTAACTTTGCTAAATGTTGCTTAGTGCTCATGGTGGATTGATGTTGGGTCTTTATAGATAATATAACAATGAGTAATGTATTTTACCTGCTCTTTTTGTAAAGTGTCTTGCGATAACATTTGTTATGTATTGGCGCTATACAAATTAAGATTTCAGCCTCTGAATACAGTTAGGAAATATATTTTTTGGGGCTTTGTTCATTATGTGATTAAAGACAGCAAAATACAATTGGTTGGTTCATAGTAGCCACATCTATTTAAAGTTCTTATCGCCCTCTTCTGTATCTGAAAAATTGAATTACTATTGGTCTTGTATGTATTATCCCATTCCTCCCCACCGTAGGTCATATACATTTATTTAGTATGGCAATGGTTTTGGACATTTTAGATTTAACATTATGTCGGGTCTAGCAAAGCGTATCATCAATTACAATACCAAGAAATTCATACACTCTTTCTTTTTTTTAATCATCATTAATCCTGATTTGAACCTGATTTTTAATTTTCCGGTTGCCAAAAATGCTAAAATTTGTTTTGCTTAAATTCAGTGATTACTTGTTGACATCAAACTCATTTTTAATACTCATTTTTTAAATTCACTTTCTTCACTGTATTCAGAAGCTGTTCTAAATTTTTACCACAGCAGTAAAGGTTTGTGTCATCAGCAACTAATAAAAATTTTATCAGTTTATAAACGTAACCGATGTCATTTATATACAGTATGAACAGTTGTGAGCCTAGCACAGATCCTTGTGGGACCCCACATGCAAGACTTGGACTTCTAAGAAGCTTTGTGAAACTGTTGTCGATCTATAGTTCGACAAACGTGTTTTATGAGCAGAGAAGATACATTTGATACAATTGGTGTATTATTTAGCTCTATCTGTAATTGATGTGTGGCAGGTAGCATGTAGCATGTAGCATGTAGAAAACGAATCAACCGGCCAGAGAGTCTAATATCACTCTCAATATGATAACAGTATTGGAACGTTTTATCAAAGTGTCTTATTAACTCATAGTGATCTGTGTTTTTTTCTTTTCATCTATTCATATGATGGTTTAATAATAATGTGACTTTGCATATCAGCCGGTCCATCATTTAGCACTACAAAAGAGATTTAAACAGTCTTTGTTTTTCTGGCAAAAAGTTAACTCTGTAAGTCTTGAGCAGCTTCCTTCTTTACATTACTTACATTTGAGAGGCGTTGCAGCTCTCTACACTCGTCATCACTGAGCACGCCGTCCAGTAGCACCCGCTGAGAGCCGTTCATTAGCTTGGACGTCATTGTAACCTTGATGTCATCATAAACCATAGTGCCACTTGGAGGAGAAGGGTCAGCTTCTTGTGGTGCTATTATCGTGGCAATATCAGAAGAATCCTTCTTCTTCTCCTCAACCAGAGTCTCAATCTCCTTCATGAGGTTTCCTATTTCCTCTGTGATCCTGGCCGCAGTCTCTCTGTCCGCTCTGAGACACAAAGGTAGAATGTCAGACGCCATAACATCACATTAACAATAAACTTCTTTATACACCCTGTGTTAATGTGTCTTCAATCTTACTTCTGCTTGTCTCTCAGTTTCTTAGGCATGACATCTTCAGGGGTCCAAGTGTCCTGATTAGGAAATGACAGTACAAGTCAAATACTTCCCAGCATGAAACCACTCTATCACCACCAAGTATAAGGGTCACGTTAAAGATTTTTTTTATTTTATTATTTCCAGATAAAAGGCGTAAATGTATCAGGATAAAGTTGTAAATTTATGCTATAAAATTCATAAATCGATTTAAATTAGCTATGTTATTATTATTCTGACAGGTTTTATCAGAGGAGCAGCCATCCGCCTGCCCAAAAATGATAAAAGGAGAACCCTTAAAGCCTTTTCCTTTGCCACAAAAGAGACAATTTCCTTCAAGTCAGTGTGGATCTTTCTTTGGAAAAGCCCCAGTTTCTTGCAGTATCATTTCAGGGTACTGACATTCATGACATTGTGATGCAGATGTGCCAAAAGTTGAAGTATTTCCTTATTTGTGAAACCTATACTAAAGTATAACTTCACAAGATGCTCATTTTTGTACAAGCTGCTGCTCTTCTGACTTTTTTCTCGTATATTTACGACTTCATTCTCTTACGACTTCATTCTTTTATACATTTCAGAGTTTATTCTCATAAATGTATGACTTTAATCTCAAAATCTCAGATTTTGTCCCCCTTAATGTTGCCCTAATATTCCTTCGTACTTGATTAAATGGGAGAAATGTGTAGGTTTAAAAGAAATGACTTAATCACTCACCGGATCAACAAATGTGATTCCAAAAGCTTCAAATCCAAAGTAAAGCAGCTCTTTTTCCAGTATGGACTGCTGCATGTACAGCTTCACCGCCTGGAGGTAAAAATCAGATTATCCTTGATTATACTCAATGAGATATATACATAGGAAACTATGCTCAACTGTATTATCAAGTCCAAAAAACAGTGAGGTGACAGGGGATATTTAGAAATCTCTGGTTCTGAGCGCCCTCTATTGGTAAGCAACAGAAACAGCACTCATAAAACATAAAGAAGCTCCCTCCTGTCCTAAGTTATCTGGACAAAGATTGTGCATTAACTTTACATTGCAGCAGATGTATATCAACAGAACACAGGCTAATTAGTACAGAGGACCTAAAACGGATAGCTGGTAATAATATAAGATAATAGGAGAGGCAGAAGTGTTTTTTAAAACATTTAATTTGTTATGATCAAATGACTCTGTAGGTTATGATCGTGAGACAGTTAGCCAACATGCACAAAGGACATTAAAACTAAAGCATCTGAAATGGTCATCATTTACACCTGTGCTTTTCCTGGAGTAAATTCCAAAATGTCTTCTGTTAAAATTACTTTAAAGAGAGGGAATTACAGAATGCAAAAACCTTGACCAGGGATTTACAATTGATAGTATTTTTAATTAGGCTTGATATGAATAAAAACCACTTCACGTTGTAACTTGCGTAGTACTGTAGCTGTTTTAAAGTGTGCTCTGTCTTTCTCTGTTTCTGAGTTTCATTTCACATTTCGTATCATCATTATTATTATTATTAAATTGTTTATGTGTTTCTTATGTTCAGTTTGGACCCTATAATAAACCTCAGCAGCGTTAGAAACAATCACTATCTGTTACCGACAGCCCTGTTATTCCACTATAAATATTTCGTAAAATGGATATTAAGAGCCTATGGCAGATACAATCTTATGTAAAGTAACAAATGTTAATAAGCTTATCATTCCCTTCAGTGATTTTTCAATGTTACCTGTGCCCCTGAGTACATTGGAGTTCTAATGGAGGTTATTTTTCCCTCCCAGCACATTTCCTGCAGGTTGATTTACTGCTGATAGCTATGGATTGGTTTAACACATTGTTTAAAAAAGACATTCACGGGGTGCTTCAGAAGAAAGACCATAAAACAAAGAGTGAGTTAAACAGACTGTACCTGTCTGGCTGATATGGTTTGTGCCTTTTCGTCACCCAGCACGGCAGAATAATAAGCCAGGTTCTGGTTCATCACCTCGTCAGCAGGGTGGAACAACAGGAAGGTCTTTGCACACTCTATGGCCTGCTCGTACTTCTCACCTGGAGAGAGTTAAATGAGGTCTCAAGAAGGTGTTCAAAAGAGATTCAAGACTTTCTGGTTTGCATGAAGGCTCATGGTTATACACAAGGTTCAGATGTGCACTAAAATATCAGCTTCCTTGTCACGGAGAGCACTACTCAGCCAGTTCAAACGGTCTTATTGATTGGATTAATTCCATCAAGTTTGAGAAAATAACTATTGTTGTGACATCTAGGTTTTTTCTCGGAGTCAGACACCATAGACTAAATTCAAGAAGTGGAAGTGAAACCAAAGTAGAAATGCCTTAAATGTGCATTCTTTATATTGAACCAAAGATAAAACTCAAATTGATGCGACAGGGAAGTAACTGTTTGAAAAAATGTCCCTACTGCTTCATTAAGGTATAACATTAAATAATTTCGCTAGTGAGCAGAGCACATGTCACTCTGTTGTTCATCTCCCTCCACTGGCTCTCAGTTACTGCTTGTATCAAATTTAAAACCTGCTGTTTGACCTACAGAACAGCGACAAAAACTGCGCCTCTTCACCTATCTATCATCCTTTTTTTTTTCAATAAAAAAAGAAAAACTCACCAAATATCTTAAGAGCTGTGGAAACTCTACAGGAAGGTCCTTTCATCATTTTTTTTAAAGGCCTAATTCTGTTCATAATTTTCCAATAATGTATTACTTATCCTTTAAATGTCTCTGGTTCTAGGGTGTTACTTCCATTACTGTCAAGGACACTGCATAACGACATGAATGTCCCCCAATCCAGACAGAAGAAGACAGGGCTGACAGACTCACTGTTGTAGTAGGAGAACTGCAGGTAGTTGAATTGAGACGGCAGGAAGTCCTCAAATGGCTTGATTCTTCCAGCAGTGGAGGCCAACTCCACCGCACAGTTCTGCTTACAGCTCAGTACCTGCATGTAGTGGTCTGACGCACACAAACACATTAACACAAAGAAGAAAATCTCAATTCTCGACTTTCATGTGAATCTTTTCTGCACATAAAACATCAAAGTGTTTTCTCTCACCTGTCATGGTCTGGAACAGGTCGGCACTGTACTCCATGTAGTTGTATCCATCGTAGTTGTACGCTCCCTCACACAGCGCTCTGCACTCCTTATCGGCAGTGAAGTACTCATCCACCGCCACTTCAAAGTGTTCAGCCGCCAGGCCGAAAGAGTCGTCACTGTAGAAGCTCTTTCCAAGCAGGAACTCAGCCTGACGAGAGAGTAAGTGGGCATCCAATGAGGTAGTCACCATCACAGAGGAGTGTTTTCCCTTTATGGGATTTATGTGGTGTTGCCTTTCGAGACATTTAACTTTCTTTTCTACATTTTTAAGGAGGTGTTCGTACATTTAACTATCTCATGAAGTATGTGCGTAGGACATCAAACTATCCCTTTCCTGCACACTACTCTTGCAAAGCATCACCAATTTATTGGTAAAAATCACAACGTTTCGGTCCCTCTGAACCTTCGTCAAGTGTGTTCTCAACTTCATTTTCTACCACTTGTCTTTCTTCTTGAAAACTTTAGAGCTGGCCAGTTGCAGCATGACACCATACATTATCTTCCTGCAGAGTGTGTAATGAAGAATCAACATATACCCAAAAAGATACATAGTTATATCGTTCTCCTCCCCCACTACACCCTACCTTTGAGGACAAAAATCCCATTAAACTCATCAGATGAGGGGTTTGCTCTCACCATATGTGTCTTGGCCTCTAAATCTTTGAAGTCCTCTTCCTGTACTCCTGCCATCATCTTGTAGAACTCCAGGTTCTGTCTCATCTCCACGTGATCGGGGTTGGCCAGGAAGAATGTGTGGGCAGCTGCCACTGCCTTGTTCAGCTTATTGATCTGAAAAAACAAATAGACACGGGTTCAGCTCATCCTCTTTGATTGAAGGTGTTGTAATCAGAAAGAGCCGATTAACTCCTACTGACAGAGGCAGAGCTAAATTGTTTCGCCCCCCTGGGAGCATGGCATACACTGTAAACACAACACTGTTATTACTGTATTAAGTTCAATAGCCAACATGCAACCGAACACGGCAATTCCAGATGATTCAAAGCAACAAAATCTTTTGTTTTAAGTTGATTATGTCCTCTTGGGAATAAGGTACTAACTTTTTTTGTCACTACAGCATGTCCACCAGCTAACCTATATGCAACTTCTGCTTCTCTTAAAGTTCCTGTGATGAATTTTTAGCTGGTTATGAAACAGACTGAAAAGAATACTGATGCCTCTATTTGACCTTTAAAAGCAAACAAGACGACAAGGGACAGGACTGAACACTGCTGGCCAGGTGTCAGACACATTGAGTGACAGCATGCTGCCGAAACAACCTTTTTTAATGTTTCCTACAGATTCACACTGAGTGACACGTCTGACTGTGCAAAGAGGGCAGGGGGAGTTTTTATCACACTACTTACACATGTATGGGCAAGAACGGCAAAGAGAAAAGAGGTAGAACTTTATGGTTGTGAAAAGGAGCTTTAAGTTGCTTGTTGCTTTTTGGTCTCAGGCCTATTTAGAAAAACAGTCTGCAGGGTTTAGAGCTGTTTGCTGGAAATAATACTAAGCGTGCGAATCAAACCAAACTGTACATTTCTGGGTAAAACTAAAACAAAGAGCTGAAAGTTGCTTCATTCTTTCACAATACAAAGTCATTTAAATATAGAACGTGTGCATTGTTTCTTAATTGCACTATACTTAACTGACCCTGGCCCTTTTTCAGAAAATGTTTCCTCACAAATTGCTGTTTTTACGTTAGAGGCAGCAAGCATACAGCTGGTGACTTCAAAGCTTTTCTGCTAAAGACATTGCTCAGAGAGAATTGAGGGTTAATTAAAACTGTACAGAGAGAGGTAAAAGCAAAACTAGGGTCTGAATCACACTTCAAATATAGTTACTTTATGCTGTTGAATGGCTGCAGAAGAGCTAATCTGAAACTGACATTTAAGTAGGCTAACAGACAATTATATTGACCTCTAACTGTAACCTGCAAGAGTTGTAACCAGTGGTATTCCTGCGTGTACCCTACACGCAGGAATACAGACTATACCAACTTATTTTTCAGTCTCTATAAGATATACCTACTTCTAAAATATCTCCTCTGATTCACACCAATGATTGATTGACAATATTCAGTGCACTGACTAAATTTGCAAGAGGAGTCTTACATGTCACTGTTTACAACAGAGGCTGTTATCCTCTGCTGGACGGGACATTTTTGGGGTAAAAATTAAGAGTATATACTTCTTCAGACACCACTACACTACTGGTTGTAACCACCCATTTCATTCAACATAATCATACAGCAACTATATTTATGATTTTTGTGACTATAATTTAAATAAAGAAGAAAGAGGCATTTTCACAACAGTGACCACACCACTGGCTTTGAGCTACAATCCAATGGAACTGATCCACAGGAGTTTTGGCTCACTAAGCAGCTTTATAGCAGTCTGTTGTTTTCATTTTCAAAGTCTTTGCTGATTCATGATTTAATTAGGGAGTTATTTCAGAAATGCAAAGCGCGATATCTGATATTTAAGATATTTCTTACAGTTGCAGAAGTTTTACATTCTGCACCTCCTCTTTTTAATATGTAGCTGCGTTCAAGTTCTGTCTGAAAATAGTGTTTTAGAATACAGAAATGTATAAGAAGAATTGTGCCTATTACTAGAATATTGGCCCTTCTTGCTATACATTAATAAGTAGCCTACCCAGATGTACCAACAAAGTAACTGATTTGCTTTTTGCAAGTTTGAGCCATTCAGGCGCATTAGAAAGCAACTCTTGGGCCTTTAAACCGCTGGATCCCAAACATCGACGTCCTCACGTCAGACTTCACACAGAAGCTGACTCCACCTTAAGACGTGGCATGGGAGTCTTGGTTTTTGGGGGTAGGGGCATTTACAGTATCCAAATCCACATAAACTGTGAGTGCACGTTTGAATGAGATTACAGCGTGAATATGTTCATATTCATCAATGTGTTTAGTTAGAAGTTACAAGAAAAGACATGTAGGCCTATATCTGTTATGTGTGATGCATTGATTTGCTACGACAGGAAAACAGTGATTGCAGCCCCAGCTTTACGCGTGTAGCTTCTGGTCCACTGTAAACTTTATACCTTAAAATATGCGACTTGTAAGTAGTTATACGGGGTCCTCTTCTTAAACTCCAGCTCAACTTCTTCAGTGACTTCATGAAGAGTTGGTGAACCCAGTTTCTCCAACTCACAGGAGTTCACGCAGTCTGCCCGTTTCAGGATTTTCTGGAAGAAGCCCAGGTCATCTACAGACCCGGCCCCCGGTATGGGAACTCCAAGGCCCTCCGGGCGATGTCCGAAAGTGGTCTGGTTGGCACAGCTGAGTCGGCACTGAGCCTTCACATTGCGGACCGTAGCTTTGTTCCTGAGAGCCTTCTCCATGTTCAGGATGACCGACAACCATTCTCCCCTGTTGTACGCGTCCACCGCCGTGTCGAAGAGGAAATCAAATGGCTCCAAAACGAAGCGAGGACTGCTCTGAGAATTCTCCGAAAAGCACAGAGGGAAAAACAGGCATATTAGTACATAACGGAGCTCCATGATGCTAAACAGTCAGGGCTCTGCAGCAGCGGGGCGGCGTCTGAGCCAGGACCAAGAGCCGGTAAAGAGAGGAGGTGAAACTTTTCTCCAACAGCAACTAGTCTGGAGGTGGGATTTCAACAGTGGTCCCCCCTCCTTCCCCCAGAATCTCTCACATTTAGGTTTTATGTTAGGCTACTACAACTGTAGCCGAACATAACACGGTGTTTTGGGGCTACAATTTGCAAGAAGAAATGCAAATATTATTATAGGCACCTATAAGTCACCTTTAATCACCGTTTCCCAGGCTCCATTTAAATGTTTACTTTGTCTCCTTAAATGGAGACTTCATTCACATTAAGTTGGATTTGTTTAATTTTAGATCAGTAGGCCTAATAATACAATTCGGATTGAATGCTAAAAGGGGTTAGTAAATATGCAGAGAAGGCAGAGAATAAATTATGGATTTGCTTGAATTATTCTTGGGGTTGAGCCTCTTGTTTTTGAATGTGCAGTTCTATTTGAAAGTTTGTTACCATGAGTCAAAATAAGTACGAGAGAACTCGATCCTTATAGGAGCTCAGTTTAGCTTTAACTTCTAATCCAGGTAGCCTCCAGACATAGCTCATTTAAATGATATGACTCAAATAATTTCTTAACAGTTCTTTTTGGCAAATTGTTGTTCTCAAATGTAACCTATCTGCAAAAAAAATGCAATGGAAATACAATAAAACAAACAAGATATAGGCTGCTAAATTCTAGGTGTAAATAATTTTATTTCTCCAATATAGGCTATCAACTCAGCCAATTCAAACCTCCGAAACTTGTAAAATGTAACCTTGTGTTTACAGTAATTACTAATTAGCCTATCTAATCATTTTCAATCAATCAAGACAATATAACATTTGTCTGCAAAGACACAATTGTAACTTCTTATGAAAATGTTTAACATACAGTTTTATATGAGGCTGAAATAGTAGCAATAATGCTACACACTGTGTGTGTTTTTAATAATAACAGTTCTCTTTCAACAAGTCAAAGTGTACATAGTGTACATATTGTTTATTCCTATTGTATTTTTCCTCCTATATTAAGTTAATGTATGATTGTTTTGTTTTTTTAACTTTTATGCTATTTTTGCTGATTATAGTCCTGTTTTTCTAGCTGTTGTAACAACGAAATTTCCCCCAATGGGGGATAAATAAAGTGTTATCTTATCTTAGGCTATTACATATTGCAGGGAATCGTTATGAAAACGAATGATATAACACATATTTTCATGCGAGAAATGAGCAGCTCTGTGTGCTTATAAAGACAGCAGGGTATGAAGGGGCACAGAAACAAATTACTCTCCCTTTCTAAAAGTGGAAACAAATATTTAAAAAAAAGTTTCAAATAATCAGCTTGCTATCACATTTGAAAGTTAAAACATGTAAATGTTTGGCACAGAGGGGAATCATGTAGAAAATATAATCCACAGAGCAAAAGTGCTTTAGGTGTAGGAGCATAGACTGTAAATATTACAGGAGGAGGAGAGATGACTTTTGTTGGGTTTTGCAGGACGATTTCTCGACATGTGATCTCTTAGTGGTGACACATCTTCGGTTTTTAGTATTTCTGTAACAACGCTGGCTGCTCTTAGCATGCCTGACAACAAAACAAAGACGTAGGTTGATTAAAAAAAAGAAAATCTAAAGTACAAATGTTGATTTTAACATTAATTTCTTGATGATGTATTCTCAATCTATTATTTTATCTAACAGATAAGCACTACTTATTTGTGTTATTATATTTGGCAGGCACAAATCAAGACTACTATTTTGTCAGAATGGGGCGGAGATTAAGGACCCTGTGACGCCTCCTGTATTTTGGGTCAAATATTTGCTGCTTACAAAACCAGCCGGTTGAGCGTGATTATATTCCTGAAAACCATCCGACAGTAGTGTTTGAAGTAAAAGTAGAAGTTAGAGAACATGGACAGGACGGTCAGCCTCCCAAACCAGCCTGACAAAACCACCACAGGTAACATACAACTCACAATGAAGCTTTACACCTTCCTGAGCAGTACCGAGTTTGTCACACTGAGCATCTTACAATGCGAACTGTGTTGTTGTAGATAATGAAAGTTGTCTTAGATTATTGTGATATTTAGTCATGTTCATAATACACTGGTGTTGTCACGTTGGAGGATACATAAATGAGCAGCTGTGGTCAAATGACGAAAGTTGTTGACGGAAATCTGAATTAGCCTGACATGCATTATTGTTTCCGTATTTACAATTCTTATAACATGTGAATTATTAATTGTATCTCAACTTGGGTTTTGCGTTTGATTTTTGCTGCAATTTCTTTTTAATGTTGTTTAAAATGATACTCAAGTACCTTTAAAAGAGCGACAGCACAAAAGGCTAAAAATACTTGAATGTTGAGTTTCGTGTAAATGTGCTCATGTTACTCTGGCATGTCTGCCTGTTACAATCAGTCTATGCTACAAGCTAAAATAGTCGCCGCAGATGTGAGATTACAGCAGCTGCAGTAGCAGTCATGTAGTAGTAGTAGAAGTAGTAGTAGTAACATTTGCAGTGACATTCCCCTCGCTGATTACTTTTGTTGCTGTAACTAACGTGATGTAACTTTAATTGTGATGTAACCCTGTGTGTGTGTTTAGTAACTCTGGTTGAGAGCAGCAGCGCCCCCAGCGGGCTGGAACTGGTCAGCTCCTACCAGACCCACAGAGTGGGAGACCCCATGGACCTGGTGTCCCTGGCAGCACAAGTTCAGAGGGTAGGTATGGACTGAGAATAAAGAAAAAAAAAACAAGTCATTTATTACATGACATCCTGATGTGGATAAACATAAAATATAATATTAATTTTACTCTTTTAGGGAGATGATTTCATTAAAGCCAATGCTTGCAACAGACTCACAGTCATTGCTGATCAGATCAGATATCTACAGGAGCAGGCAAAAAAGGTAAGAGTACATGCACTGAGCAGGCTATTCATATGAACATGATAGCATACACACACATTTTGCCGTTAACCTTGTTTTTGCAAATACTTCTGTTACATTTTTGCACACCAAGACAGAATGCATCCACTTCAAGTTCAATCCACCCAAAAATGTATTTTTGCGGACAAGATGTGTTTTATATAAAACCGTGTCTCAGAGAGAGCTTGTTAAAAATACATCTTTAAAAATATCAGTGGATAATATTCAGATCTGACTCCTTTTTTGTATCATCAGCTTTTCTGAAAAACAGACTACACTACCAAAAGAAACAATTTGTGTGGGGAAAAAAAGACATGCTTTCTGTTCAGTAAACATTTGTTTTCTTCTCTTTCTAGGTTTTAGAAGAAGCTAAAAGAGATGCTGACCTCCACCATGCTGCCTGTAACATTGTGAAAAAGCCAGGCAACATGTATTACCTCTACGAACGGCAATCGGGACAGAAATACTTTTCTATCATCTCTCCTAAGGTGAGTAAACATACTAGTGCAGATGCATTTACAAGAATGTTTTTTATCTGCCTTTGACGTTATGTCACCCTGTGTTTACACTGAGTGTTGCATATGCACAGTACCTGCTACTGAATTTCCTCTCAGGTTGAGCCCTGCACAGATGATAACACGTGAATGCATAACTGAACACCTGCGAGCATGTGAATGTTATGTGAGATTAAGAAGAGTTCAAAGTCCATGTGGTCCCGCAGTTAGGTGAGGGTGAGCAAGCGGCAAAAATCCGGGCCGTTCAGGGGGGATACAACTGGTTTGCAGTTTCTTTTGTTTTGCAGTTAAAGAGAGGGTTTGTCATGGTCAGATAATGAAACGAAAGTCGGTGAATTCTGAAGGAAAAAGGTTATCGGGTATGACTTTGACTGCCTACCTAGCGCTGCACATCTCACCACACATCTTTTTCTTTGCCTTCTCTTCTAAAGGAATGGGGTCAAAGTTGCCCTCACATGTTTGTCGGTGCATTCAAACTTCAACACGACATGTCCTGGACCCCCATTGACGAGGTGGAGAAGAAGGACTCGGAGATCGCCATCATGGACAAACTTTTGAGCCAGCAGATAGCTTTACCTCCGTACACAGGACCCAGCTTCAAGGGCCTCTCTGACTAAAGGACTACTGAAACAAGGATCACACTTTTTAAAGGACATGCAAATGCTTACTATAGTCTTAACATCAATATAAACGGACAAATCCATCAATGGTCGGGAATCGGTGACTTTCACACACTGACTTCAGTGAATAATACATCACTGCAAGTTTTTGTTGTATGCACATCAACTTCTGATGCTGGATGTTCATCATTTCAATCTCAGAATGCTTTTCTGAAAATATCAAATGTGGCTTCTCTGACAAGCCTGTGAATGGACGCCAACAAATAAAGGTTTAAAACTTTGGCCAGTTAGCCTTTTATCTAAGTTGTTTCACTTATGTTTCACTTGTGACATTACATTCATTACAAGGATTAGATTTAAGACTACCCTGTCGAGTTTTCTTGAAAACAAGAAGTCCCGTTTAGATTCTGTGTACTGAAACACAAAACACATAGTGTGCATCATAGAGGCCCAACAAACATGAAAAAGTTTTATATACGTTTGTTATTTACGGAGCCCCTTAAGTCCCAAAAAGTCAGAAAAGCACACAAGATAATCATATTGGCCACACAAGATACTAACTTGATGTCATCTAACTTGTTCGCACACTATTTCTTTTTTACTTTTTGGGGCTTCAGGGGCTGCATAGTTTTTGTGTGCCAGAAGTCATTTTCTTCACTACTTTTGTTGGGGTGGTGCACGCCACCACTGTAGATCATTATAATAGAATGATGTGAATGATTAGGTAACCCAAAATCAAGAAATTCAGAAATACAGTAAATCACAAGGTACCTCCAATGCAGGGCTATACTGAATCAGGATTATATCAGTTCAATTGTATTTTGAAGCACGCCTTTATTATTTGTTCAGTGCCACACTAAACATCTCTCAGCCGACACGATTCCATGTTGTTCCTGTAAGATGCATTTGACCCTCTAAGGTCAGTGGTCTGCCGTCACCACCCATCGAATCTGCTGATTTGGAGAATAATCACAGTTTTATTTATTTATTTTATTGACACATTTAGAACATACACATTTTTTTATACAAAATCTTGTAGAGCATAAACATACAACATCAAAATACAAATTAAGACAAAGAACAAGCTAAGTTAAACAAAGTAAGACTATTTTTCAAAAATTACACATCAGGCAAATAAAATCAGACAGAAACCTGAGGCAAGGACAAAAACTAACAATAAAGGAGGGGCAGAAATCAAAACAACAACAATGACTCGGCACTAATCTTTCTTGTAATCCTGCAAGAGTTAAGTTTTTCAGAGATAAGAAATAATTTAGAATTCAAATATCTCTTATTGAGCAAGTAAATCGGACATACATTCAACAATATATTTCAGATTCGTTTGTATGGTTATTACAATTGTGCATGTAACCCTGATGTTATTTGAAGCTCAGATATGTTGATCGGTACAGAGGTAATATTAAAAATAAGAAAAAATGTATGAGCCAGTCAAAAGAGGGTTGGCTGTTTCTCCACTTACTACAGTGAATATGTAGTAAAATCGGGATTTCAATTTGACGTAAAAAAATATATTTAGTCCACAATACATTTTTGAGATATAGTCATAGACTGTAAATATTATTCCTTTTGGTTTTGCATGATGTGGATTCACCTGATTGAGCTGATTCTATGGCAATAGACTGAAAGGGTAAATCACAAAAACTACACTGTCATATTGAACTACAGGAAATATATTTTTATAAGCTTCTGCTCCGGCGTTATGACATTTCTGATATCCTGTTTTTAACCCTCTGGAGTCGGCGGTAACGCACGCATTCCCAAATGACGTCATTTGTTTACATTGACCTCACTGTAAATCCAGACAACTTAAAGACAAGCCGTCACTACCTGTCGAGTCTGCTGACTTGGAGAATAATCATAGTATTTTATTTTTTGTTTATACCATAGACAGTATGTGGTGTAGGCTATACACCAAGTAGAAGCAATCATGATTTGAATTTGAAATAAAAATGTATGTAGTCCATATTATTTTTAGATGTAGCGCGGTCGTTGCGTTTTCTTGTATTTCGCAGCATCAGACTGTAAAAGTATTTCGTTGTTATTGTTTGTCATAAAACGAAAGGAAAGTGTTGAATCTGCTGATTCTGTTTTACAGTATGGATTTACTTCAGGAGGAGGATAAACCAATAGCGTGCATTGCTTCGTATTATGTGGCTATGGACAACCAATCGGAACGACGAGGAATCAAAGAGCTAATGCTGCATTCAAGTGCTGCTCGGGTGGTCCAAGTTCCCGAGTTGGGAAGTCGTTCTTCCGACTTCAGTGTGTTCACATGATTTCAGTTCGGAAAGTCGGAATGATGTAACAACAGCAAAAACAGCGTTGATGCTACGAAGAACATCAGTGAAATGTTACTATTACAAGTAATATTTGAGCAAAAAGTTGATGTGCAATATGTTAATTAATAAAAAAGTATGTTAACATTAACAAAACCTTTCCCCCCCCCCCATTTGATGACGATTCTGACGTGAAGTTGGGAACCTAATTCTTTTCCGAGTTTTCGAGTTGTTCCGACTTGAGTAGGTTCATGTGATTTTACAACTCGGAAAGTCGTTTTTCCGATGTGTCCGACACGTCCGACACCACATGAATGCACCAGTATTCCCGCACCAGTATTCCCGCCTTAATACGGCTCGACATCCACATCCGGTGCTTCTTTCTGCATTAGCGACATAATGTTACTACGCTAGCAGAGACAGGTAACATGGAAGACAGAAACAGAAGACATCCAATCATCGAAATGCAACGACGATTCAAAGAACTCCGAGCCATCGACCTAGACTACCAACTTGAAGAAGAGGAAGATTCTGGCAATTTATCCTCAGATCCAGAGAGTGAGGATAGCGACGAAGCATACGAATTTATTGATGGTATTGACCCCCTCCAAGAGAGGTGAGACAAACTTTTGTTTTTGTTATTCTTTATAAATGGTCTTATGGGGATGATTATTATAAATATTATATTGTTCATTTGTTGAATATTGCCTTTAGTCGAACTGTATATACTTTACTTTTGTACAGTAGCTATGTAGGTAAACAGGTAAACACACACACCTTTGTATCCCATGGCATTTTTTTGAGCCAATGGGCAATTTGCGCTTTAGTGTCCTTGCTTAACTTATGATAATAATAATAATAATAATAATAACTTAATTTATATAGCACATTCTTTCAAGATCAGAGAGTCACAAAGTATTTTACAAATGGAAGGAGAACAAACAGAAAGCCAAAGGCAGATCATTCCAAAATGTTGGCGCTACAACCTGAAAAGCACAGTCTCCCTTTGTCTTCAGTCTGGCGCGAGGGACTACCAGCAAACCCTGATCAGAAGATCTAAGAGCGCGGTCACACTGGAAATCTGTTCCATTCCCCCACCGGCCAGCACTGCATCAGGACTAACCGTGCCTGAGCACGATTACCTCTTGTACATAACGTCGTAATACAGCACATGCATGCTTTATGTTATCATGAAGCGTGCTCAGTTTACAAACAGGCGGACTCGAGAAAAAAAATTAAAAAAGGGACGCGCAGTCGAGTCCGCGTCTGCACATCGGAGAACAACACAGAGAGCATGACAGGGCTACTTTGTGACTTATTTTGAGTCATTTTAGTCAGATAACGCTGTAAAACTCTGGATTTCTCCATAATGAAGGCTGTCAGCGTTGTGTACCCGCGTGCCTGTGCTCGTGCAGTACCGTGCCGAAGCACACCTCTCCGAAGTGTGCTAAAGCCAAGGAAGTGTGCCCTTAGAGATCTGCTGGGACTGGAGTGGAAGGCCGTTAAAGTTCTGTGATATAGGCCGGTGCCCGTCCATGCAGGGCTTTAAAAGTAATAACAAGAATCTTGAATTGTATCCTTTAAACTTATGATGTCCTAGCAGCGGTGCAGGAGATTCAGTAGCTGTCCTGCACCTCTGCTGCCTCTATGCAGGGGAAACACTGGGGTTGAAAGAGGCAGAAACAGGGAATGACAAAGATATATTTAAAGGCCTATATATTGTCTGTGATCTTGAAGTATTTATTCTTATCATTTGCATGGAAAGATCAATTGTCCAAAATACTGTGATGTCCAAGTTACAGTCTACGTTGGTGCTCTCTTTGTAAACAAGCTTTTTACATTTGACATATTATGTTCATCCACAGAGAGGAAGATGACAAGCCTAGGACCGCAACAGCTATCCAAACCAGCAGTGGTGATCCTGGGAGTGATAGCAGAGTCCTTGAATCTGTGGATAATATGGACGCCCTCAAGGAGATGTGAGACACATTTTGCTTTGTTTATTCTATAAGTTGTTTTATGGATTATTACTTTTACTTTGTTGAAATACATTTTTACAATTTTACATAGACTTTCTCTCAAATGTTTATTTAGTGATTTTCTTGTGAAAAAGTGATGCTTTGGTAGAAATATTTTGTTGTTTCACTATTTAGTTGTTTATCTATGGAAAGCCTTTGCTTAGTGCTCTCTTTGCAACCAGCTATTGACATTTGACATTTTACATCCACAGAGAGGAAGATGACCAGCCTGAGGACGCGACGAGCAATGTTGATCCTATGAGGGTTCGTCCAAGGAGATCCATTCCTCCCGCACCGAGGGTTAGACAGAGCGCAAAGCGTCGTCGGGTAGGATCCGCAACAGCTCAGCAATCCCTCACGTCACAGGCATGGAAAACCGAAAATGACCCGGATATCTGCCCCAAAACACCTACGTTCCAGCCACGCAGAACTCCTGGGGTCCAGGTGGATACAACTATACCACAATCCCCACTGGACCTGTTCCAGCTTTTCTTCTCCTTGGACACATTAGGGACACTCTGCAAAAACACCAACAAAAATGCAGCTAAAAATATTGCAATGGGGAAGAAATACAAGTGGACAGATGTTTCTGTTGCTGAACTGCTGAAGTACATTGGTCTACTACTGTTCACCTCAATGCTCACACTGGGCAATGTCCAGGACTACTGGAGAAGGAACCATATCTTCTCAGTGCCATTTCCAGCCACTGTCATGTCAAGGGATCGATTTAGAATTTTGTCGTGGAACATCCATCTCAGCGATCCAGATGAGGATTTTGAGAACGACAAGAAGAAGGGAACTCCACACCATGACGAGCTGTTTAGACTCAGGCCTCTGCTCGATGAGATCCGCGTTTCATGCCAGGCACAATACCACCCAAGGATCAATTTGGCAATCGATGAACGGATGGTGGCAACAAAATCAAAAACGGGCATGACGCAATGCACGAAGGGTAAGATACCAAAGTCAGGGTTCAAGCTCTTTGTGTTGGTCGATTCCAGCAATGGTTACACCGTGAATTTGAATGTTTACACCGGGAAAGGACAGTCGCACAGTGAGAATGGGTTGTCCTATGACAGTGTAATGGATCTAATCACACCATCATATCTTGGGACTGGATATCACCTTTATGTTGACAATTTTCATACCAGTCCCAAACTGTTTGCTGACCTGAATGACATTATGATTGGAGCCTGCGGTACTTACGATGACAACAGGAAAGGCTTTCCCTCTGGAAGAGCAAATCCCCTCAACAGCAAATCACCAAGAGGATCGGTGAGATGGATCAGAGAGGACCCCCTGCTTTTTCTGAAGTGGGTGGACACCCATGAAGTGTCCATGTGCTCCACACTTCACCAAGCACACTCTGGTGATATGGTCAAAAGGAAAGTTCAGGGCAGAGATGGACGCTTGACAGTGATAAACATTCCTTTCCCCACTCCCATTATGGCTTATAAACATAATATGAAGTTCATGGGGGGAATTGACCTCTCAGACCACCTGATACAGTACTTTTCCTTACATCACAAAACACATTGCTGGTATCGGACCCTCTTCCTTCACTTTTTGGACATTGCTACTACGAATGCCTACATCCTCCACTGTGACATCAGCAAGACAAAAAAAGTGAAGCCAATGACACACCAGGACTTCTTAGAGGAACTGACAGTCCAGTTGTGTGGGACAGACAAGACGGGTGTTCCCAGCAACATCAGCAGGAGCTATGACCATATTCCAGTTGGTATTGCAGTACCCACAGATCCAAGGAAGAAGGCCACACAAGGGCGAAAAAAGTGTCACCGCTGCAGCCTAGAGGACGGAAAGACAAACCTGACACCGTGGAAGTGTAAAGCCTGTGACATAGCACTCTGTCTTATATTGGATAGGAACTGCTTTGAGCAGTGGCATCTCTAGCCACACACACACATTTGACCTCTGTTCCACATTTCATTGACTATTCTTATTATTATTTTAGCTAAGTGTCAGTAGCAGAAACATTTTGGAGCAGTGGCACAGCTAAAATAAAATAAAAATGCTTGTTTACAATCTTTTTTTTTTGCATACAGTTGAATCTATTCATTTTTTTTCCTAAATGTACTTTCTATATTATATATACAAAGTTCATTTCACACTGTTTTTATAATGAAAAAATTATCAATTTCTCAAAACCAATTCTCTATTTCTTGTGTGTGTTTGGGTCCTGTGTGTTGATACAGTAGCTCAAGGTGATAAACTGTACTAATGAATGGTCAGATCATAAAGGTGAGGTGCTGAAAAAAACAATACCAGACAAAACGGCCTCAGACCTCAGAGGGGTCTTTCCTGCTACCGGCTGTTTGCTGGACAGTCAGATGTTTCCAGCAGACAACTTTCTCAATATTTTTTAACTACACTATTAGTATTAATATTTTCACCTGTTTAAATCACTGTCTATTTATAAATCAGCTCCAGGATACAAACCTGTATACGATGAAGATCAAAGGGTCATTTTTCTGCCTCTTGTAAAAGTTGTAGCCTGGGATGCTTTTGCTCCTATATTGCTCTGTGTACAGTGATGATGTAAAAAAGAAGAGAGATAAACAAGCTGAGATATTCAACGACAAAAAAGTGACTTTTAGTCTTAAATGATAGTTTAACATGTTGTAGGACAGCTCGTGGTTAACGTATCCGACTGCCAACTTATCTTAACTCCTGAGCTGTTTCTTTTGCACAGCCATTATCATGTGTGAGGGAAAAGCAACCCATACAGTATTATATCAGAGACCCTATGTCCTCAATCTATACACTGTAACCTAAAATGTAAGTCTTTTTCAACTATTTAGTAAATGATTTACAAGAACATCCGATTTTAAGCAGTGGTTTTATTACATTGGCAACAAATTAAAGTGCAAAAACATTATTTTCAATCATCTGTGTTTGGCAGTTTAGCACAATTGGAGTTAAAGGACTGAAAAAAGGTTGATTTTGTTAAAAGTAAGATGCTAATTAAAAACCAGCCAGTGTCATGCTTCACAGTCAGCTCTGAGATTCTTTTGTGTGGTTGTGATCGTCAGTAGATAAGAACTTATGTGAGGCAGAAGCTGCCAGTTGTCTGTTGAGATCTTGAAGTGCACAGCGTCTTCCTCAGACTGGACTTTAAGCAGCACATGCGACTGAGGAGGGAGGAAGAAAAGCACTTTGATCTCTTCTTTCTCAAACTTTGATATAAGGAAGGGAAGGAAATGTTCCTTCACCAAAGCAACCAGAGCGTCCTCCTTCAGCTGGCAGCAGAACAGGCTGGTGGCACAGTCTTGTAGATCCTTCTCTCCACTCTCAGAATTTATTTCATCCCATAAACTTTCAAACAAGCTCAGTTTTTCGCTTCGTCCCCAGGCTGGGGGAACAGGTGGAGGCAAGAAGGTCTGTTGGAAAGACACATGGATATCAGGCAGGACCGTGAGCCAGGAGAGCCCATCCTGGGTGGTAAAGAGGGCGCTGGCCTGGAGGATGGTGGGGTTCGGACGCTTCGGCTTCAGTCTCAGCCTCACAATGGGCGACGGTCTCTCTCTGAACAAACAGGGGACACTGATATCACTCAGCTCTTCATAGTGGTTATCTGTGAGGGTGAAGTGGAGGCATATGCTAAAGAGCTGATCAAAGTGGGAGTTGTCTGTTCCCCACATCAGCAGGTAGTTTAAGGTGACATCCGAGGCAAAGCTAGACTCATCAAACTGAGCTCTGTAGGCTGTCAGTGCTGTTTTAGGACAGTTCTCTGTATTCTGGCCACTGTCCATATCTGTTTGTATTGCCTCTTGTTGCTCAGATTGGGCCTCAACCAGCTTAATTATCGCTTTTTCTGTCTGGTGGATGGTTAGCGCGCTCGTCAGCCCCTCGCTCTCAGCCATAATGGAAGACAGTGTTCTCTTCTTGACCTGCCGCCCCCCCTCAGTCAAACCCTGTGCCAACACACTGACCAGCTTTTCCCGGGACAGTGTGGTCAGGAGGGTGTAGTAGAGGCGGGCGTGGTCCTGGATGTCTGTGTCCCCGTAGTTGCAGGCCAGATGCTGGAGGATGTCTGCCTGAGGGATGAGCAGTGAGTCCAGGCTGGGGTGGTCGAGGAGGCGGCGACAAATACCCAGCAGGCTGTTCCCAAGACGCCAGTCACCACTCATGAAAAGCGAGGCAGGCGATTGAGTGATGATGCTGGAGAGGAAGCTGAGGGTGCTCTGCTGGGGGATTTCTCCTTCTTCAGCCACTCGAGCAAGCATTTTGAGGTGTTGGCTAAGATCCTGTAAGTTGAGTTGGGAAAGCGGGGCCTCGGTGATGACTCCCTGGAGAGCTCTTAGGAGCCTCACAGCCCAGTTGGACTCGGGGAGCTTCTCCTGGGTCTGGTCGGCCAGGTTGATGAGTTGTGGAGCCAGGTGGGTGTGGCTAGAATAGAGTGAACACAACTTCTGCAGCAGGCTGTTAGCAAAGCGCTCCAAGTGACTGAAGTAGAAAAGGAAGAGGAAGGTGGCTCTAAAGAAGGTGACGACAATCTCTCGGCTGCCACCGTGTTCCACAATGTGCAGCAGTGAGTTCAGATGTTCATAAAGGTAGGCCAATCCTAAGCTCTCCTCCCCCTCCCCTTCCTCTCCCTCCTCCAGGTAGAGCAGAGACAGCAAGTTAAGGCGAGCCAACATGGTGGCGCTGTCGTTAAACACAGTGGGCAGTAGGGCTGAGGCGAGCCGGGGAGTCAGCAGCACCGGGAGGGTCTCATAATCGTCGCCACAGCCGATTGGCCGGTTCTCAGGAAAGTGCAGGATACAGTCCATGTAGAAGAGCTTCTCGGGTGTGCTCAGCAGTGGGTGCTGCGAGAGAACCACCAGCCGCTTAAGGATGAAAGCTTCGTCTTCGGCGCTGAAAAGGCTGTCTGTGAATGCACACTTCATCAGCAGAGTGGCGTGAAGGAGGCAAACCTGGAGGGAGCAGGGAGGTGAACCAAAGATTAGAGAAAGGAAGGAATTATTTTAGTGTCATAAATGTATTGCTTCAATTCAACTGACGAGCATTCGATTGAATATGAACATTTCTCTTTGAGGTGTCCAATCTTATAACAAAACGCTTCTCTCTTTATGAAACAGCCAAAGGAACCACAACATGGTTTTCACCCAAAGCATCTGATAGTTATCACCAAAAAGTTATTTTCTGCACTTTTCATCGGTAGAGCTTTTTTGAATATTACAAGGACCAATCAGCTGTTGCCATTGAGTCAACAGGTTGCACAACTCAGAGCTCCTCAGCAAAGTAACCTAACCAACTTAACCGTTCCCTACTTTTGCTTCTGCTTTTTGAGAGTTTCTTCTCGATTCGTAACAAAAAGTCGGTCAGTGGATGCAGATGGCGTGTCTATATATGGCCCATTATAGAACATCTTAGCTGGAGTTTGTTTCACTGCAGTGAAAAGGATACTGTTACTCTTATTTTGTATTTATATAATGTGCTTAATGTAGTTGTAAATCCCACCTTTTGTAACATCAAAACAGCGGCTGTCATGCTAGTGGACATAAACCTCCTAACTTATTATTATTAAAGCTCTATAAGACAAATATTTACATAAAATACACCAACTTAGCAGACAAATGTTGTGTTGAGGCACGGTTTTGAAAAATCAATCTCTGGTGCTCGAAATTTAACAACAGATCATTCTGAGGCAATTTCATAGTTACAAAGAATAATCCGCTGACCTCTCTGTATACAGTTTTCAATTGAAGTACTTAAAGCTGGGGTAGGTCTACATGTCTGCAACAGCCAGACATTAACCATCAGAGAATTTGTAGTACTGATTGCTGTTGGTGAGAATTGGAATAAATATGACCAAAAATACTCTTAAATAAATTGCCTATACTACCTTAAAATAGTAGAACATTTGACTCTGACTAGAAGTCCAGGAGAGGAGGATTCAGTGTAATTGTTTCATTTAAAAGGAAGAAAAAACACCAATCCTATGAGTAACACCAACTTCAATGTGTTTCACTCCATTGATTGATGTTTGAGCCAAAATAAATGTTGTAAACAAACAGTTGTTGACACCACTTCTGCTTAAAAACAGCAATAATAAGAAAACAAATCATAAACCCTATTTTACTTCTTCTTTTTTTTCCAACACAAACCTCGCTCGTGCCCAGCAGTCTCAGCAGCTGAGCTCTGAATACAGATGGAGGAACACCGGGGACCATGGCAACCACCTCAGTCAGTCTATAAAGCAGTGAAGCCTGACACATAGGAGTGAGGAGGTATGACTCCTCCAGGAGAGAGGACAGCACTGAACGCAACTCCTTACTATCCGACCCAGTCTGGAGGGTAGGAACTGTACCCATGGGTCCCAGGATGAGAGAGGCCAAGAGGGCTGAGTCTTTGTTTTTCATTAGGCCTGAGTCCTGCTCTGCTTCCCATGCAACTGTTGTATTTCCTCCCAGAAGAGCCTTAAGATGTTCAGCACCAGCTCCAGCCTCCTGGGTGAGCTGATACACAGAATTTCTGAGCACCAGAGTGTGAAGTCCAGCATAGGCCTGGTGGAGTCTGGAGCCTTCTCGCTGACGTAGCCCACCCAAGAGCTCCAAGTGCTGGGAGAGAAGGCCTGGAGAGCAGGCCTCCAGCTCCCGCAGGCAGTCACAGGCTGTGGCCCGTAAAGATCGAAGAGCTCCATCACCTTGAAGGTCATTGGTGTCCTGAGCCACCTGGAGCAGCATGTCCAGGAAATCTTGAGACACACGGGATTGATTGCTTACGCAGGATGTACAGATGAGCACAGAGGTAAGGGCCAGGAGGAGTTGGCAACGAAACTGGACATATTTGGAAGGACACTGGGCAAACACTGACATAAGCTCCAGGGCAGTCTCCTCTCCTACTGAGTCTGATGGACATAGTAGGGTCGGGTACTCACATATGGGGGACAACAGGAGGACCTGAGATGGAGGAAAAGAAAGAACCAATTGGTCAATAAACATCCAGAAAAGTTAAGTCATTTTTTCATATACAGCACGTTTAAAAAAAACTAATGTTGACCAAAGTGCTTTGCAGAGAAGACAAAAACAATACCACATACTAATCGAGATTTATAAGACGATATCAGTGAAATAAGAAAAAAGCTATCTTTACAAAGTCGTACGACAACATTAAAATCACAACAAATACAATAAAAAACATATAAAAGCTACTGAGTTGTTAGAGCAGTACTACAGCAGGCAACTGTAACACATATAAGGAAAAAGGTAAAGTTAAGGGCATTTCCCTCTTCAGCTTTTGATCTTACCTTGACACTGTAAGTGGCTCTGTCATCTCGGAGCTCACGCAGCAGCTCTGCTAGGAAAGCTTCAGCTGTTGTGCCGGAGAGGAAGCGAGACGGGCTGCTGGAGAAAACGGAGATCTTCTCAGCCCAGTTCACCGCCATTATGGCTTAAATTTCAAACCTGTGCGACGTGAAAACTTTCACCATCGACAACTCAATAAAAGTAATTCAACACAGTAGACTTAAACTTTAAAATGATCACAAAGGCCCCCTCCAAGACAACCCAAGCATCTACAGCAATGGGTTCCTTGTTGTGTCACGTGAATATTTCACATTTGCACAGTGACATTAGCGCCCCCTGCTGCTTTGGAGGGCAGACCGAGAGTCATGCAGTGTTGTTTAGCGACAAATCTTACTTTTATCACACTTTTCTGTGTAGCCTAATTAGACATTAAACGACTCAAAGACGTAATCGTCATCAATAATACACATTACAAATAAATACATAAATAATAAACTTCTCCACTAAATGGCAGAAAGAAAAAAAAAGAATAAATTAAATCTCAAAATGGAAATGTGATGATAAGCAAAAGGTATTTACGATTAGTTTCAAAACAGCCTTAGAAATAACCGAATTTGAGGTATTTTTTAATCCAATCTAATCAAATTTATTATAATCTAGATGTGTAACAGATTGGTAAAATATGTTCTGTACAGTCAAACAATTAAAAATAAAGGCACCAGAGCTGACCTTGTCCTCTACCAAACTGAAATGGCGTGGTCTTTATCAACCTATTTCCTGGGAAGGGGGCATTGTTAATATCCCCCAAAATCAATAGAGACTGAAAATGGTAGATTATTTCCCTTTTACAAAGCTTCTCTTCTGTGTTTTGACTTTTTTCATGCTGTATTGAATCTTTTATGTATTTTATATTCATATTTACTTTTTATATATTTAAGCAAAACATACTATTTTAATCTATTTAAATCGAGGGGAAATTCAGAGGTAAAATAAATTGAGCTTTACATCGTCAATGCAGTAGAGGGCGGTAGAGAGTATTGTATCGTTCGTCACACATCAGTAGAAGAAGTAAGTGACCAATCAGCTGCGCAGTCTGGAAATCAACAAGGAAGTGAATTTAAGGCGCCAATTTTGTTTTCGTCGTCTGGGTTGAAAACATTTTCTGTATTTGTACCTTTTTTCCAGCTTTTTCATCGGAACTAACGCTGCGACGATGTCTGAAAACACCTTTCCTGTCTATACTGCGGACGCTATAGTGAACTTTTACCGAACAGAAGTTCTCACCGGTCAAGAAGCGAAACACTTCACCAAAAACGACCTGACTCCTGCTCCGAAGGTAACTCTCTTTAGTTTTACTCATAGATGCTGACAACAATTTTAAATATTTGACAATGAAGATATTTTGAGTACTTAAACTTTGGTTTCTCACCAACCGGTAATTTTCAAATATACACATTTTTAAGACAAATACTTTTTTCAACATAAATACGACTATGTTGGGTTCAAACCTTTACAATGCAGTCCCCATATAATAACCTTTTCATGCCGCAGTGAATGTAGTTTATATTTCCCACAACACAAACAAAAAGATGCAACACTTGCATTAACAGTATAAACACTACAACATCAACTAGAGTTACTTTTAAGAAGAAACTATATCATTCGCAATGGACTGTGGGATGGGTAGTTCCTTGACCCTGGATGGAAATTATGTACACAGTCTTGTACCTTTGCCTTTTTTTTTTCGTTTTTTAATGGTAAATGCACTTGATATAGCGCTAACCTAGTCTTCTGACTACTCAAAGCACTTTCGCATGTCACACCTACACATTCACACACTGATGGCTGAGGTTGCTATGTAAAGTGACCATCAGAAGTAATTAATCCCATTCATACACATTCATACGCCGCCGACGAAGCAGCGGGAGCAATTCGGGGTTAGATGTCTTGCCAAAGGGCACATCGGACATGTTGCTGCAGGAGCTAGGGATCGAACCCTCGACCTTCCGGTTGAGAGACGACGACTCTACCAACTGATTCACAGCCGCTGTTTTGGTGCCGAATTAAATGTACTATAGTCACGAGTATAGGGGTAGCTGGCTGTCTTGGTTCCAGGCGCCAACCTCTTGATATAAGGATTTTGTAAAAATGGGGAAATTTACTTCCGGAACCAGAGCCACCGAAAAAGTGGGCAGTCACTGTTGAGCTCTATAAACAATTTGTGTCAGGGACGGGGACGTGAACGTGAACGCCTCATCTCTCACATTTATTAGAGCATCACAGCGTTGTATACCTGCGTTCATCATACAAAAAAATCGTTGATGATCAAATTTGCTAATGTTATGGTTTACGGTTATTGGTGTAATGAATTGTAGGATTTTATTTCATGTTGGATGATATCATACTAACAAGCAGATGCTGGAAGTGATCTCTTTTCTAACATACTTGTTGTACTCATCAGCTGTTAAAACCCCCACATGTTGTCTTTACAATCAGGTATCACAGAGAAAAGCGTCAAATCACATATCACTTCTTCTGTAAGGCATCTACAGGTTTACTCCAAGAGTATTTTGTTGTTCCTGTACCGTAACAATAAAGATGTCTTATCTTATCACACTTGGAGATCCTTAATCAGTTAATCGATTTAAGATAAAATTCTGCTTAAATCATGCCAAAAACATTTGATCAACATCATAAGCTGATCAGTCAATAATCAAGTTTAATTCTGTCACCTCTGCCCTACAGTGTGACTGCTACTTAGAGAAGTTGGTTCTCGGTGTCATCTCACTCACAGCCAGTTTGAATGGGAAGAACCAGCTGTAAACATTCAGTCATCTGGACCTACGTTAGGGAAAGAATTGGACCAGTGGGGAAAGATGTTTGATTTTCAGCTGTCAGTCCGCTGTGCTCACATAAACTATAACCACATTTACATCTCCTTTTCTTCATCTCTCTTACAGCCAGAGACCGTCCAAACATTGTACATGAGAGTGTTGCATCTCCTGGACCGTTTCAGACCTGAGTGTCACTCCATGGTAAGTACTGACAGGTAACATCCAAGTCACTGTGGCACACCTCCTTGTTATCTGGTGTATGATTTTCCATTTATTTGTCAGGGAGAATACATGTAGGCATTGTTACATCTAATCAAAGAGCAACCGATGCAATGTATATAGGACTTCTAGCCATGGCTCATTTGTCAGTCGTTGTACCTGCTTAGGCTTTTAGGAAATAACAAACAACAACACTGTAAAATAGACATAAAAGCTGACTTTTATTCATTAAAGAGCCTGATTTCCTTTTTGTTCTCCCACAGGTTCCAATGATGGAGAACATTCAGAATCCAACTTATCATGAGGGGGCGACTGCTATCATGAGTGTCTACATGCGCATGTGAGTTATCTTGTGGTCTCTCCTGGATGTTACACAACATGAAACAGCCACCAGGGGATAAAATATGTGTTGATATATCTGATAACTGGTTATATACATAGGATGTTTATTCAGAGAGATGCATTTCTGTCATTCTAACTTCAACACTTTGAAGACGCCAGCTCAAGAATTGTGTTTCAGCGTTATATTATGCAAGAACTGTACTGTTCCATCCCCTGTATTCATGTTTTTAACAGCACTGGGTTTTTGTTCTAGGCGTCAGTTCCTGCCAATGTGCCTGGTGTATGATTTTTCACTGAATGACCTTCTAGCTCCAAGTAAGTTGTTTTTTTGTTCATATATCTGACATCTAATAAAAAATGCAAGATGTCAAGGTAACCTGGATAATGTTTGTTGTTTTTTCTTTCTAGAAAAGCAGAAGACTCTGACTGTTCTGAGCGCCATCATGAACTTCCTTCACTTCAGACAGCAGAGAAAGGACATGATCCTGGAGAAGCAGGCCAAATTTGTATGTTAGATTATCAACACAGGTGTACATACACAAAACTACACTTTGATGCCAGTTTTTAGTGGTTTTTTAAATGTATTTATAATGGTCACTTTGAGCTGTCTTAGTCCTCATAAGGCATGGTGAAGGTTGTCAGTATTATCCAGGTTTCAGTGTTTGTGTATTTAGAGTTGCAGGTATTCTAACAGTTAGTGTCTGTGATGTCAGAGGGCAGATATGGACAGGCTGCAGGCTTACACTAAAGGCAATTTGGAAGCAGAGAGGAAGATCGAGATGCTGACGTAAGTATCTGAATAAATAAATGTGATTTATTTATTGTTGTTTGATATGATGCTGCTCCAGAAAATTGGAGTATGAACTTCATTTCAAACACATTTTCTAACATTCTGTGTCATTACAGATGATGACGATAACATTACAAATAATGTTTTTGTTGCATCTCTTAACTTAGATAATTAGAGGTTAATCTCTTTTGCAATCAATTGAAAACAAATGTATGTGAAGATCACAAGTGTCTCAACAATAATAATAATGTTTAGATGGTTAGTATTCACTTTTTTTCTGCTGCTTGTTTAGGACCATCCCTCCCGAGCAGCAGGCCGAGGCCGATGAGTTGGCTGCAGCTCTCTCTGAGCTGCAGACCAACACCATGCATGAATACCAGGAAGTGGTAGGGGTTATTTAAAACAATCAACATAATGAAATCATTGTTGTGTGTCTGTGCTCTCGAGTGACACAAATGCCTCCTCTTTCAGAATGCAAAAAACGACAGCATTGCCGAGTGGAAAACCAAAATTGCAGAGATGACTCAGAAACTGGTAGGTTGCTGTGTTGTAAATATTTAATACTAACCATTAACACTCTCTTAAAAGTTTACATTGATTTCAAACAGTATGTGGCATGGCCTGACGTCTGATGTTTGCCGTGTGCGTCTGTGTGTGTCAGGCCCAGGTGAAGGTTGATGTTAGCAACCTGAAAGAAGACATCGGCAAGCTTAAGTCTCAGATCGTGGAGTCTCCAGAAGAGCTGAAGAGTCAGATGGAGAAGATGAGGGAGAATGTCAAGAACATCAAGAACTCCATTGTGAGTAGAAAAGAGGACAGGTCACTTTGTTATATGTGACTGGTTGTTCACTCACCTGTGTCGTATAATAGTGATGGCTTTGTTTCCAGAAAGAAACAGATGAGCGCGGGGTGGAGCTGCAGAGCATGGTGCAGAGTGTGACTCACACGGAGACTGAGATACAACAGATGTACAATCTGCTGCAGGACCTGGAGAGCAGCATGAACAAGACCAAACAGAGACAGGAGGAGGTAAGTAAGGGCACTCTGAAGGTTCTCCTAAACCAGATCTGTTTCATAATAGGCACTTATCAACCTTATCAGATACAATGGGGTCAGTTTGTGGAATGGAGCACAAAGAACAGCCTTAAGCCTTCAAATTAATAACATAATAATGATAACAATAATATTAAAGAACACATCAGAAAACTGCTGACATGTACAGATATACAACCTCCTGTAGAGATGTACTTTATTTATTGAAAGTTGTTGTGACACAGACTGATCAAGATACATGAGCCCCATCTGGAATCCTTTTCTGAACAGGTTGTCTTCTTGAATTGTTTGCATTAGTGTTTCATTTTGCCTTGCTTGCATGTTTGTGTGCAGCACCAGGAGCTAACAGCTCAGTATGAGAAGAAGCAGAAGGAGCTGAAGAACCTCTGCAAAGAGGAGGGTCAGCTGAAGCGAGCTCTGGGCATGAAGCTGGACAAAGAGTCCAAACAGAACATCCGCAGGCAGAAGAAGTGGGAGATAAAGGAGCAGCACGTTCAAGACGTGCTGGGGTATATTCATGCCATAACATTATTCACAACAACCTGTCTTCTTTTTTTTTTACAGTAGCATGATATTTACAGTTGTAAGTCTGAAAAATAAAAAGGATATGACAATCCTCTCCTGTTCCCCAGGCAATGTAACCAAATCCATCAGAAACGAGAAGATATGGTTGACAAAATCCAGGAGGTCTCCGGAGAGTCACAGCAGCTGAAGGCAAAGATCCAGAGCCTGAGAGACGTCTGCAGCAAAGAGGTTGAGAAAGCTCAGGTACGACCACTTCCTCCGCTGCATGTTTGTTTTTGTTTCGTTCCATACTTAAGACTAACGTGTCATTTCCCCGTGCGCAGGCTCTGTATGACACCCTGTCGACCTCGGTGGAGGAGCTGCACCGGAGGATCGAGATGCATGTGGTCGACCTGAAGCTCGACGTCACAAAGATGTCTGCAAACTTTTAATAGATCTAAACCTCGACCTCTCTCACGATATTACTTTGTGGTCTTTAACTTCTTTGTAACCTGTTTTTGTTGTTATGTTTAAACTGTTGTTGCTTTTTTTAAATATTTAACATGGTTAAAATATAGTTGTATTCAAATGTAAATAAATCTTCACTCTTAATCAGTCCAGATCCAGTTGTTTGGTTAAGAAAGGTGGTCAGGGATTATGCAACATACCAGTTTACAAAAAAAAAAGGTTTATTAGCAGTCCAAACATCACTCCACGCCATCACTCCCAATTGGTCATGAAAAATAAAGTATTCATCAATTCAAGGGTTAAAGAAGTTGATCAAACTCAGGGGGAAGCTTCTCCATGTGCTAGATGGATATGTGTGAGTTAAAACCTCAAGTTGGTTTCAGACACTATATCTAAGTCTGTTTTAATGAGTGTTTTATTTTCACATAAGGATAAATAGATCTATTTATAACATCTACAGTATATCTATATAGCTTTTTTAAACTATAGATCTTTCTGATTCCAAAGATAATTCAGTCTAGAAAACCAAACAGGCTACTGAGACCTGCTGGTGGAGATCACATCTGTGGCGGCTGTGGCTCAGTGGTAGAGTCGTCGTCTCTCAACAGGAAGGTCGAGGATTCGATCCCCTGCAGCAACATGTCCAATGTGTCCTTGGGCAAGACACTTAACCCCAAATTGCTCCCACTGCTTCGTCAGTGGTGTATGAATGCGTATGAAAGGGATTAGTTACTTCTGATGGTCTTAACACATAGCGACCACTGCCATCAGTGTGTGAATGTGTAGGTGTGACCTGCAGTGTAAAAGCGCTTTGAGTAGTCAGAAGACTAGAAAAGCGTTATATAAACTCAAGTCCATTTACCATTTACATCTGGTGTTCATGGTGAGTAAAGTAATCAACAATGATGTACTAGTTCTGGCTAGCAGATTTCCGGTCTCTGTCTCTGCTCTGCCAGCGCCGCCCTACACCAGTGCTGCGATCAAACCTTCAGCTCCTCCCCACCACCTCTCCAGCATCCACCTGCAGGCTCCGGCTACATAGTTTAACATTTTATTTGATCACCTCTCAGATTTCAGCATGTAAAATAAATCTGCAAGGAGTGATGCCATTTTAATACCATTACAGGTGTGAATTATCTGACTGAAATAAACATGCCAAGGGATATAAGAATGGTTTTAATACAATAATATTCAATTCTATCTTCATAATGCCTCCATAGTAATTGGGGGAGTCGTTTTGGTTTCTTGTTCTTATATCAATCAATCATCCAGAAAGTGTTAATTACCAGTAAAAACAGACAAGCATTAAATGAAACATGTAATTTGGAGAACCTTTCATGTGCTGGTAAATCAATGCAAGAAAATCCTGTAGTGGGAAAAAAAAGAGCCTACGGGTTGTGTTGTTTAGATTGTTACTGTTTGTGACAGACAGCATAGAGAAAAATCCTAAGCATTTCTCACTGTGGGGTACTAACATCTCCTGAGGGGAGTTGTGTTTTCAATCGTGGCCACATCTTTTTTGAATAATTTCTAATGGCTGTCTTCGAGTGTGGGCGCCATTTTTGGTCCTTCCTCTGTGTTAGGACGCAACTTGTTGGTCCTCTTGAAGATGGCCAGCTGAGCTTTGTAGTCTTTGACCTGAGTCCTCACCAGCCACAGCTCCTTACGCAGTTCATTGATTTCAGCAATCAGAGTCACATTCTCCTGCCGAAAATACATATGAAAAAAAATACTAAAAGCTGCTCGGACTTTCATCACTGGAAGCAGACAGGCTACATGCAATTAGTATCAGATTGTTTCAGTTATTCTAATAAACACAAGTCTTAAATACCTATACACTTTTGTTGAAGAATTGTCCGTGTAATGTCCTTTGTTTTATAGTTTACCTTCATGATCTTGACATAGACTCTCTCATGATCCTCAGCTGATTTTGCAAGCCTCGTCTTAAGACTACCAATAGTCTTTTCCATGTGATCATGCTGCCGAACAAAGGCCCTATGAATATCTTCGTCTACAGCTCTCTTCTCCACCTTGGAAACAGCACACACACATAGCATGTAGTACAATTCTAAAGACGACTATTTAAGTAAAGTGGAAATGAGTATATGTATAACAATAGCCTGCACTCTCACAGTTTAATACTGTCTTAACATAAACAGCTCTATGTAAAGCACTTACCCGATCCGACTGTGGTACATAGCGGGTATAGATGGTCTGCACACTGTCCTTTAGTTTCCTTGGCTCCTGGATGAAGCCGACACAGTTATGGAGATCTGACTTGAGCCGCTGGAGTTGTGTCTCCAGATCTTTTACCTGGTCAAAAAAAGGGTGAATTTTTTTAAAAGCTTTTACATATTTTGGTTTCAAATTGACCAGTGATAACAAAAAGTATTTGTATTGTCCCAGAACAACGCTTTCTGGCTTTGGTGACATAAATTGTAACGGCTACAGTACAACATAATACCCCAGGGAAAACTAGTGCATCATCTTAGAGAGAGAATTTTTAGATTAACAGGCTCAGATTGATCTTCAAAGCTATCATACTCATGAATAAAACAGTAGTTTTACCTTGCAGTTTTGGTAAGATAATCAACAGTGTGTGTCATTACCTTCTGCATCTCTTTCTGCATCTCTTTGTCTCTGGTCCTCAGTTTGAGCCTCAGCTCAGAGACAGTGAGCTTCAGCTGAGTATTGCTGTTGTCGGTTTGCACCAGCTCCTCCTCAAGCTGTCAAACACAAATTAATAGAGAGTTTCTTCCTGAGGGGCAGTTGATCTTGGCATTAAGTAATGTAAAGTAATGCAGGAGTATCCGTTGTGTCCGAGGGAGAGGTAACACCTGATAAAAAAGACACAAAACCTCCCTAACATGGACACATAACTCCAATTTGTTGATGAAGTGAAGCCTAACTTTTTATCGGCTCTGTCGAACACTGGGGGTTGTACAATTTTCTTAAAATCACAAACACATACGGACCAGATGGATTCGCTCTTTTTTTTCATTGATGTCATCTTGTTGAGGTTCAGTCTGTTTCTTCAACTCATTTAACTGGAAATCAAGAACAAACTTCAACTTCTCCAGATCCTGGTTCTTCTTCTTCAAGTTGGAGATGGTCTTATCCTGTAAGTAGGAGAGATATGTAGTGAATGAACTACGTTTCTGTAGTTTGTTGATGATTAGCTTGAAACTATTTTAGAGTGAAATGGATTCTGGGGATAAAGGCAGTATTTTGTAGTTCAACGCTGAGTAAAAATAAAAACAACTCTTCTTGATTTAATCTAATCTATTTCAAACTCTTAAACCCCTGATATCAGCTACCTTGTCCTGGTTGGTCTTTTCGTGTCCAGAGATCTGCCGCTTCAGCTCCTCAATGTCACTCTCCAGGGAGCGGATCAATCCCATCAGCCTCTGGCGCTCCTGCTTCATCTTGTTTATGTCTGTGCACTTTTCATCAATCTGTTTCTGTAGAGTATAGACCTGAAAGCATACCCACAATAAAACAATGAAATATCAGAGGAGGCAAACAGGGGTAAAGTAATATGAAATATAAGAAGAAGAAGCCTGGCTTAAAATATAACAGTTCAGATTTCAGTAAATAGCAGGAGCTTGGCTCACCTTTTGTGAAACAATACCAGTTTCTGCTTTCAGATTTGTGTTGAACTCCTTCTCAGTGTGCAGTTTCCTCTCATACTTGAGTTGGATGTCATGGATCTTCCTCTCCTCATCCTCCTCTACTTGTCTTATCATCTCTTTAAACTCCCGTATCTGCTGCTGTGATTCCTCCTGACACTGAAGGAAATAAAAGAAGTCATACTTTAAACATGTTGTCTCTAAAGCTCTGCCCCTTCCTCCTACTTCACCCACTGACTAACCTGAGACAGCAGCTGAGTCTTCTCCCGCAGCCTGGCCTCGTAGATCTGCGTCATTTCCTCCAGGGCTTGGATTCTGCTCTCCTCTACAGCCTTCAGTTGCTTCTTATTATCTTCATGCATTTTTTCATATTTCTTCTGAAGATCCTGGT